>JACCPG010002962.1:0-86246 GCA_016069955.1 Drepana arcuata | reverse complement strand
TGGCGGCAAATCCTGGCAGCAGTTGATATGCAGTCTCTTCGAAAAATGTGCGGGGTCACGATTTTAGATCGAATCCGCAATTAGTCCGCAAATCAACTGGAGTGAATGAGGGTGTGATTGTAAAGATGAAGAAAAGCATGCTACGTTGGTTTGGACATTTAGAATGGATGAGTGAAGAAAGATTGACGAAACAGATATGCAAGCAAAAGTGTGTGCAAGAAGAGGCAGAGGAAGACCACGGTCCAACTACCTCGATCAAATCGATCAGACGCTCAAGGACGGGATCGTCAAGAGTACTCGAAACCGACGAGCATGTATGAAGAGACTGATGAATGTGGGCGAAGCGAAAGAGGTATGCAAGTCTAGAGAGAACTGGCGCTCTATACTCTCTGCCTACCCCGCTAGGGACTTAGCGTGATGATTTATAGTATATATATTTAGCATTTAGCACATACATATATCAAAACATATTTTTAAACTCTATTTGTCTGTCGGTCTGTTTGTTCCGGGTAATGTCTGGAACGCCTGGACGTGTGAATTTGCCGCCCCCCTGAACTTGCCGCCCGGGGCATAGGCCCCGGCTTGCCCCCCCCTAGATCCGGCCCTGTGTAGGATTTATTGTAATTTAAGTACATGGTATTGTAGTAAGTACCTACTTTTAATATTGATGAATATGTGAATGGTGTGTGTAAGTGAAAAGTAAAAAGGAGAGGCGCTCTTATCTCTCTCTGTCGTTAGATAGTCTTACGGGATGACATACACGTTTACAAAAACATATAAAACACTGAGAAATTTATTTTTCTGGAATAAAATGCATATTTTCCCAGTTTTAACTAGATCTTATGCATTGCTTTTTCTTGACGTAGGGTAAATATAAAGCCTAGACCTTTACCAAATAAACGAGCTATGTAATGCAATATAATTTTTCAAATCGAATTATTTCCTGATTAAGTGTTCAATTAAGAAAACAAGCTCTTCGAGTATAATATTAGGTAGTATATATATGTACTATGCATGTATATATATTTATGAATCATGTACCTAAGTTCTCTTATTTATTGGTATTGTTGCAGGGTCCTCTTCATCTATAATACTGTGGTCCGACTTCGTGGCCAGGGTGCCAGGCAGCCAGTTCTGGTCGGTCCTCGTCTTCTTTACGCTGTTCGTGTTGGCGTTGTCATCTGCGGTAGGGGTCATCATCATCCCTCCTCCGTCACCATCAGCTATGCACTTCTTTAGCAAACGCTGCTACTTAATGGTATTCCGTGGCGCTTGAATCTCTGCTTAGAGCGAGCTTGGGAGATGTGCTAGTCTGACTTAATTAATTTTGCTAACGGCTGGTTTAGGTTAGGTTTAGCCTATTTTAGGCCTGTGTTCTCTTTTATCTAAGTTCTATTGTTAATGTATTGTTCAGAAATAATTCTTTAAGAGTCCTGAAACATTTACTGTACCTAAATACAGACTAGACCACGAGAAATCTTTAGGCTGGTTCATAGCAAGGAATGTCTATCCGCTTTCTTTTCAGGCTCTGATGATCCAAACTATGATGTCAATATTCACCGGAAAGGCGATTCGGAAGGTCACGTGGGCGTTCCTGATCCTCACCTGCTCGTTGTTTTGCTTCATCAGTGTCATCACGCTGTGCACTCAGGTACAAAGATGAAAGAAGAGGAGAAAGAAAGAAACAAAGACAAACGTCTCTGTTTATTTTATTCAGCATGTTATTTAGCTAATTATTTTAATTTATAGAATTATAAAGTAGAATGTATCGCGTAAAAATAAAAAAAAGTAGGACCTACTTTAAATAAAGCAAATGTACATATACGAAGCAAAGTAAAATGCTTTCTTTGATTGCCGAATATCGTATATTATCTTACCTGATTATTTATTAGTTAAGATTTATGTTTTAATATTTTTAAGCTGCTTAATTTAGAGCACATCCTGTATCCGTCAACATTACTATGGACCAGATCAACTACGACAACGTAGCCTTTTTTTTTTACCAGGGTGGTCTCTACATTTTAAACTTCCTGATGAACTGGCCTGTGTCGAAGCCGCGCGTGCCTATAGCGGCTATCATCACAATCGTGGTGACATACGTCTACGGACAGACCACCTTCTGTGAAGACGTGTACTTCGCTGTCGAGGAGTACCCCAACGTCTTCATGAGGGTGTGCTGGGCTCTGTCACCTGTACTTTTGCTGGTGAGTTTGCTTTTGATCTAACATTTGGTTTGGAATTTTGAAAATATCTTCACAGGACTGTGTTAATTGCGACATGTTAGACCAATCTTACTAATAATAATACCTATACTTTTGGAATTTTATGAAGATGTTTGTTACTTGTCACACTATAACGGCAGAGCGGAATTGCGTGGAATTTGGCACAGATATAGATTAGGAGCTGTATTAACAAAGGACATTATATTATATACAGATAAAGAAAATAAATTTTACGCGGGGCACAGCTGTGATATTTAAAAATCTGTCAAACCTATAAAATAGTCACAGCTTTCCTTTCAACACAAAGTTGCCAGAGCTAGGACATCTTTGCGTTGCAAGTGCCCATAGGCTAGCCGATAACCGATATATTCAGTAAACGTTTTCAAACTGACGAAATATCCCAATAGACAGGTATAGTAGAAGATCCGACCTAAGTCGACCTTCACCGAGCTGATAATAGAACGAAACATATTTTATCATGAATTTAGTATATTAGAAAACATATAAAAATGGGTTGGGTAAAAAAATCCTCGAGACTATTTTTAATTATTATTCAAAATATTATGATTTTTGATTAAATGTTGCAACATCAGGATAATTAAAAAATATATATATCGTCATAAGCGCTGTTTTATTGCGAACACGTTGATATAGGGTTGTCTGCAAAAATTCCGGTCCTTTTAGGGGTTTGCGAATTTTAAAGATTTTAATTTCAACGCGCTTGGAAATGTTTGACAGAGATCCTCGGTGTGTAAACTATGGAGGGTAGAGGTACCTCTACTACCCTTCATATAGTAAACAAATGTTGCAACATTTAATTAAAAATAATCAAAAATAGTCTGTCTAGGAATTTTTTAGCCAACCCATTTTTTATATGTTTTCTAATATACTACATTCATGATAAAATATGTTTCGTTCTATGATCAGCTCAGTGAAGGTCGACTTAGGTCGGATCTTAGACTAGTAGGTTACCCCCAACACAAAACATGTATTTTCCGTTTTCAAGAGCTTGTTCGCGTCCGGCATGGCCGTGTGGCCGGCTGAGGCGACTGCTGGCTGGATGCTTGTCGTGATCACTATTCTTCCCATTGTGGTCATCACGTTATTCTATTGCGTATTCAAATGCAGAGTCAGGGTAATGTTTTGCTTTATTTGTTTAAAAACATACCGAGAATTTTGATTCTCTACAACAGTTTTAGGTAGGTACCTAAAACTGATTCCAGTGTCGATGAGAACCCGACTTTGTCTAAGGGTTGCCCCTCCAGATTAAAAGCCTTTGGCCTAGACGGCCGCACTATCCATTGAGTGGCAATGATAGTCGGTTCGAATGGTGCAATTCATAGTTGATCAATTTATTTATAGAAAGTTTACTTCTCACACTTAATAAATTATAATGTTCTAGTTGTAGGAAGTTAATGAAAAATTTTGTAACTCAAGCACTGACTATACATAAGTCTTTTGAGTTTATTCTCTGCAGTTCTTCAATGCAGGTTTCCTCTAGATGTTTTCCTTCACGGTAAAGCTGACTTATCACTGTTCCTAAATTCAGAAAAAACTCATTGGTATAGTCGGGTTTCGAACTTGCAATCTTTGATTTCCACCACTGCCATTATATATCCCAAACTATAATAAACTTAAACTTCTTTCAGAATATCCTGCGCACTGAAAAATGAACACGTCATATTGGTTTGTACCATTGTTTTTCTAATACGGAATTAAAATCATTTATGTTTGCACTTAGTTAATTTTACTCAAAAGAAAAACCGCTTTTCAGACACCATATTTTATTCACAAAATTTTTCATAACATCAAACTGTTACCAAAATAAAGGAATATTTTATAATTAGTCATACACACATATGCACATAACTTCAATAGTTGATCGCAATAGCAAATGCCCGTACTTAACAGCTTTTGCTATCCGGCTATTTATTTACTACGACCAACAGGAGCCTTTTCACACATTACAATCAAAATAATAGTTTATAAACACAAAATGTAAAATCAGCTTTATTAAGTTGGGACAAAAACCAGTCGTTTTAATGGATACAGCCTTGGATTAATGGATACAGCCTTGGATCTTAACGCTAAAATTAACTGCAACTTCTCGTATAAAAATAATGTTAAGCAAACGTGCATCTCTCAAGTCTAACATCTAAGTAGATAGACCGCCAATGTTCATTGTATCAGGTATTACTATCCCATGGTTATAAATTGCACAGCTGGGAATTATAATTTGGACCAGCACCGACCAAATTCACTAGGAACTTAACATGTTACAAACTCTATGGATAAGAAAAACGTCGTGAGGAAACAATACTCGGAAGATCGTCCAGAACAACACTCATCAGAAAAATCGAAACGCCTTGCAAGTTTATGTTTTGTAAGATAAAGACATTTGACATATATTTCTAAATATAAATTTTTTTCTGATAATCCTTACAAAACAAACTTGCAAGATGTTGCGATTTTTCTGATGAGAAGTGTATTTAATAAAGAATACCTTTTCTGTGACAACATTCTGAAACGTTTATAGGGTGCACTCACACAATAGTGTCCAGAAGCCGACAAGTCTATTATTTCCCATAAGATTACTAGATAATATGCATCGGTCCAAAATTATGATACCCAAGCTACACTAGTTAAGATCTACACTTGCGATTTGAACATTTATTGATTGCATTTAATATATATTATACATTGCACCAAAATATTACTACCATTCTCGACTAGCGTGATGGATAAACCAGTAAATTGTTCAAGAGAAACTGAACACGTTGATTCGTGCGATACAAAATGTAAAAATGATCAATATTTATAATAAAAGGTATATGTATTATTTATTATTATCATATATTTATTGATGAGCGAACATATAAAAAGTTAATCTTTGTGCTGCACAAGCCACAGAGAGCGGAACATTTTGATAACATTTATTTATACTTCATTATATTACTATATCCTTAGTTATTTTAAACCTAATGATAAGCTCTCGTATTAAATTAATTCAATTCAAGCATATTCATTGTTTTATATATAATATGAAGGTTGCAATATATTTATAAATGGACATTGCTTCATGGTTTGGGTGCAGTCATCGTGAAATATATCTAATTGTAAAAGCATTAAACGTTTTATTGTTCCGAAATGCAACCGACATATTGCGCACGCGCATCGTGTCAGACGACAAACAAGTGTTTGGCACTTGGGCGTTTATTCGTGAAACTTAAGATCCAGCCAGACAAGCTGCCCTAATTAAAAATACCTATTTTCACTCGACTATTTTGATCGGTTTAATTTTTTTTATAAAACTATCATAAGGAACGTTTACTAAAACTCTTTCAAACGAATATACACATTGTAACAATATTATTACTAATCATAAATTATGAACTACACTGAATCCTAACGAGTGATAGTTTACTGTGCTCAAGTCGGCGAGGACAATTTGTCGAGGTGATGTGTTTGATCACTCCGCCATTAACCGCGATGGGACGATTATATGTATGATTGGTCTACATATAGTGCACATAATACATACGTGACTGAGAGCGTAGAGCGAGATCAAAACGATACAGGCCTCAAGGATGTTGTCATTACAATAAAGATATTATTTCACCACAAGATAGATTAGTTTATTCTTGAATGCCTTTACAGTTGCCATTTAGAACACTGTGGAGTGAAATTATTAGTACAATAGTACTAAATGTTCCGAAGCTACATATACGATCAAGTATGACTACAGACCTCAATACAAATACAAAATATCATTTGCATCGAGGATTTACTGACTGGTGTCAGAAACCTTAGTGGGAATAACGACTCAAATGAAAAGGAATATAGAACCAAAATCGCACGAGCCTTTCAATGCTTGTTACAAATATAGCGGGTATACTTAACAAAAAGGCAGCGTTTGTTATATTAAAAACTTACTAGCTACGTGTGCACAAGTTACATAAAAAAAACAACACTCGGGGGCTCATTACATCAGTAAGCCCTGCCTCTTGCATATTAAATCACACAGTCAAGACAGTCCACACATGAGCTAAAAATAATGTTAGCAAACAAATCAATTTTTATTATAAGACTACTTATCTTATAAAAAGTATTGCAAGTTTCGTTAGAGTGCAAATCTTAATAAAACCCCAGAATCCTAGTATTAGTGTCGCTTCATTAACTGCGATAACGCTCGGGCCTACGGAATCGGGCAAAATACAAATTTGGCAGCCTGCATAAACAGGTGATTTTATTAAAAATATGATTTACTTAATAATAGGTAAACATTACATTACAAACTAATGAAATTCGTTGCACCTATCAATAACAAGGTTAAGGGCGCAGACCATTCGCACAGTACATGCATGCTAGCTCAGGCAATCAAATAAGGCTATTAATAAGGAACAAAATAATAAAATTAAAATAAACAACTTTGTGCATCTTTTCTTTTAAAAGATCTAAGCATAAATTCGTGTTCTAATCGAGAACCGTTTCCGCGTGAATAATTCATATAGACCAAATACTACTACGTATTACCAACGTGCGTTGGAACATACCTCATTGAACTAAAAGACAAGTATTTTACAGGATTTCTTGTGCTATCATAGCCAATATAAGTTATTTGAAAATGGAATGTGTCTTATTTGACACAACACAAAAAGTTTTCTAATATAATTATACAAATTATGATTGTCACACAGATGTGAGCCATTGTCATACACAAGGCGAGCCAAGACACAGGACAATACCGCGGTGTGTCAAAGCACGGCGGCACGGTTTGACTACGTTTGCATCCTACGGACTATTACGTAATTATTGCCAGTTACATCACTAACATTACCAACTACCCACAATCCAAAATAATAGAAATAACAACAACCAAGTTATACATATCAAAAGCTTAGTATGTTAAGATCGTTTCTGAAACTATCATACAAAACTAAACCTATTTCGTTCTATATAGTAAGTTTAAATTGACTAATTTTAAGACTAAAATATATCCCTAATATGTTTGGACACATTGCGATTACATTTTTTTTTGTTATTTCTATATGGTGTTGGCAATTTTTTTCGTAAATTTTAACACCTTATGTAGAAAAGCTAATTTTAGAACAAAAAAATCAAACAATATCCATATTTTTTGGTCAATTTCATAATAAATAAGCATTCAAATACCTAATAAGGCTGGACGTGTTGCCTCAACCCAAACAAATATGTTTTCACGTGGAGTGAAATACAGTTCCAACAATATGAGTGAGATCAAATAGTACACTATTAAAATCCGCAGCCGGAGGCATCGCACGCGGCACATCATTACGTCCCCAAATCGATTGGCGACATTGCGGATACGACACAAATTCAATCTTCTACGTCGTCCCATTAGTTCAGAGAGATAATTTGAACAACATATTTCTCAATAACCCGCAATGGCGCCACCGAAATATCTCACGATTCTTAGTGTTCATGATCTTAGTTATTATGATTAGATATTCACAATGCATTATAAAAGTTTATATATCAGGTTGCGGTCGATAGGTACCAAGCTACACTGGTCAATATCACTGAAGATGGACCCTCACGGTACACAAGCCTTCGCACCCAGACTGCAGTAATGCAAACAGATTGAATGAGCACATAAATTTCGAATAAGATTAAAAACAGACATTTCCCCACACAACACAACGGCGAGATAATATTATACAATAATCTATATTTATATTTAACACTTAAACCGTTAAAACAACGTTAAATACAATAGTTGGCTACAACTAAACAATACGTTGTAATCGTCCTCGCATATCGTTATCACAAGCATCAAAGGGCACTATCACTCACTGCCTCCATTTGGAGCACTCCACCGACTACAGACACTCCGACGCAACCCACCCCTTACAGCTACTAAGTGTTCAATTCAATATACATATGTTCCACAAGCTACCTTCCTCCCTCAGACCCTACCAAAACCACTCTTAAATACATATCATTTAGGAAACCTTTAATATCACAACAATATCATGTACTCTGAAGTGAACCAAAGCATCTATAGACAGCCTTCCGCTTCCCATGAACAATATGTATCGTGAATTTCAAATAGCCTACGAATATTTTTTTTATTTTTTTCTTTATAAATTTATAATACCACAATATCATATTGTCAAATAGAGAACATACATGTGAGAAGAGACCAGGCTCATAAGGGCTTATGCCTCAATTAAAAACAAAATAACACCAAAGCAAATGCCTCAGACTCCTCTTTCATACCAATTGCTATTTACAAGTAGAATATTCTTTATATTTTCATTACATTATTCCTGCTACCAGTTTTAAACCACCACTATAATACTAAAGACAATTGTTTGGATAAATCAGCAAACAAACATCTTAATTTTGTACTTCAAACATTAATATTTAAAACCTACAAGACCCGCTGGACACGGAGAAGGGACGATTGTCAAGGTCTATACATTTATACAACAGTGGGACACACATGTAATGCACATCTAAGACACAAAGTGAATAGATAAGTATAAACTTGTACAACTTGCCAATGAGCATGGTTCATATTGCGACGTTACGAGTGAGGCACTTAGTACTAAAACGCACATTTGACTCCTGAAGTTTCAACTCATTATGTACAGCATTAGGAACAAGCACTCAGATGATTATTGAGATGAAGTATTCTACAAATCTGTTAACGGTTACATGAAGAGTTGACACTGCCAAGAGGATTAGAGTGCGATCCTATCCTAGCGTACGAACTTAGTAATGCGGCTACATTATCATCAAGTGAAGATTAATCCAGACGACAGTCCAAAGTATTCACTATTACAAAAATGAATATTAGGGCCCACATATTTAGCACTTCTAGCGTTTATAGAGTGGCCACGAACTGAACTGAATACGAGAATCACGATCGTCTTTGGGGTAATGTAGATAGCGCAGGTATATGATACCTCGAGGTTCGAGCCCCGGGCCAGGCCAGTGGGCGCGAGGCGGGGCCCTCACTCGGGCTTGGCGCGGTGCGGCGCGTGCGGCGGCAGCGAGTCGTGGCGGCGGTACATGAGCAGGTAGGGCATGCGCGGCGGCTTGGCCTTCAGCACGGTCGCCTCGCTCACCTGCGTCACTGTCGAGTCGTCGTACCTGCGCATGCGCACTATTAAGTAAATTCCACTGATTGCTTCACCCATTGCTTAGCGTGTACTTCATGTACTCAGTATTGGTTGTCCACATATTTTGTATGTTTCAGAGACGAAAAATAAATAGCATCATTGTGATATTTAAATCAGACCTAAACTGATGCAACTTTTATTAATTTAATATCTTATAATCACACGCACACGGGAATCTCGGAGTCAAGTTTGGAGTCGAGAGTTCCATGAATTCTAGATAATAAACAAGAGCAAAAGATGTCTGTTGCAATATGAATTATTTGATGTCAATTATTCACATCTTCTGACCCATAGACAGGTAAGCAAGTTTTAAACGCATCATTGTATCAAGACCATCAGTTATAAAATATCATTGCAGTTATATGCAGTTACTTTTTTCTAGTACAGGATCGTTTCTACTCCTCATTTGTTTCCAGATCTGTTTGAGGATGCTCTGTACTGATAGTAATAGGATGTACTTTATAAATTTCGCTACGCACTTACTCTGAATGAAGGTCGGTAATTTTCAAAGAAATTAATTGCATGTCTATAACAGTTAAATATCTTACCTAATCCAGCCGAGCTGCCCATGATAGGTGTCAGTGAGATAGTGGCCTTTCACCGCCTCTACTCCCTCATGGTAGACCACCGCAAATAATTTATAAAGCCGCTGCTTCGTCGTGTATTTTGATGACATTATCTCTGCAAACATTCAATGGAGTCGTTTTGTGATATTATACAAATTATTGACAATCAAAGTTCACATTGCCAACTTTCACTCAGTGATGTTTGTCCACACTAATGATTTGACACATTCGGAGACGAAAAATAATCGCATCATTGTACATTCAGTATATTCGAGACACTCCGTAAGTTATTGAGTGTAAGTATAAATAAACGTTTTTCTCACAATTTAAGCAAGAAAAGAAAGAAAAGGAGAAATAAAGTATAGATTTATGATAAGAAATTCAAATTGAAAATTTACCTAGCTATGACCTTATGGGACTATGGGAACACCGAACCGAACCGAACATAAATACATTAACAAAGAACAAACACCGTCCAATGCACAAATGTCACTCTCAGCAAGAATCAAATCAGTGAATTTTATTTTAGAAGATGAAACTGTTTACATCACATGCAAATACAATACAGTACTTACTAGGATCAATCTTGAGGTCAATAGGGAAGTCGATGTTCTTGACGATCTTAGCAGTGTGTCCTTCTGCATCAAGTTGGAAACACTTCAAGTGCAAGAGCAGCACTACCGGCAGTTGCTCCAGAGACAGTTGCTGCCAGGCGTCGCCTTCGCCCTCGAGGGCATCGCGACCCGCCACTAGTTCCAAGGCTTCCTTCACGCTACTTGCGCGCTGGAATCGAAAAAGATACTTGACTTGCCAGACACTATCAATTCTATGAACTGTGGTCTGGACTCTGGAGAAGTTACTCAGTAAAGTTTGTCTACATGGCAGTGATATATCACTTTCGGAGACGAAAAATAAAAGTATACATCATTGTAAGTTATTCTTTTACTCTGTTATTGCATTCAGGCACTTTTCGGATTTTTTTGTTTAACACAACCAAGGTAAAAAAACAAGCAGACAGATCGCCTGATATTTAGCGTTTACCACTTATGTATAATAAACCAGTCACTGGGACATGCTGTGAGATCACTCTGGGCAAGTGTGTATATGTGGGCATAGTAGTGAGCGTGCGTGTGCTGTACCTCAATGTCGAGCTGCAGTGTGAAGAAAGGCTGCACGGCGTCGGTGACGTCATTGTTCGGCGCGCGGTGCAGGCGCACGCGCGTGCGGCCGCGGAAGATGTCCGCCAGCGGCGTGCGCCGCGCCGCCCAGCGACGCTCCACGGCGCCGCGGTTGCGGGGACCCATCACCTGTACACAACAAGCCATTACGTCAGGTGGACCGTGCCATTCGTTTGAGTGACTTGCACAAACAATTGGTACTCGATCCAATGATGGCTAGACCAAAAGACCTTCAACTAGACGAGTTTTAAACACTAGGGGTACCGCGGTTGCGGGGAGGACCCATCGCACCATCAGATGATGACCATGCACTTTTACTTGTGCAATTTGTACAAATGTCTGATCTATTTTGCTTAGGCATTAATCTACCTTACATTTTAAATAAATTATATATTAATCGCACCACAGTTTTATCTTCTTTTACAATATGCCTAAATAGAAGGAATAATAATAGTACTGGTAATGAACATTAAACAAACGTTACCTTCCACTCATCATCGTCATCCACTTCCGGCGGCTGCTCTTGCGGCACAACGCCGTTTGGTTGGCCGCCGTCTTTCGGCTCCTCTGGTTCAACCAACTTTATCAGCTGTAATAAATTATTCACTATGTGAGACATCATAGATTTTTTTATGTTAGATATATATTTTCACGCCTTTCGACAAGGGACCTTACACACACTTTTCGGCACGAGCTATACGGTGAAGGAAAGCATCAAGGGAAAACCTGAATACGTCATAAATAAATAAACCTACCAATGGAATCAAATTTAAAACGGGCGACACGGCAGCACAGCCAATACTTTATGTAAGTAAGCCAAGTAAAAATAGAGGATCTATTTACGGTCATTTGACCGGATAGCAATGGTGGGGGTATTATGCAGTAGAATTAGTTACAGCTAAGTCAAGCATAAGTAGAGTTCTATTAAAGTTGGAGTGAAGAGCCATTCCAGGTGGGGCCGGTGGGGGTATACTATGGAGTGAGTTACCTCGAGCATCTCGTCGTTGAGCGAGTTGAGCAGGCAGCCCAGGAACTCCTCGGCGTCCTCCTGGCGCGCGTCCTGCGAGCCGGGGAAGGGGCGCAGCGCGCGCAGCACCCGGAGGGCGGCGCCGCCCTCCAGCGGCGGCCCGCCCGGCACCGGCGGCGCCCCCGCCCCGCGGCCCCGCGCGCCCGCCGCCCCCGCCCCACTCGCCCCGCCCACCGCACACACGCTGAACTCGCCGCACAACTCCACCCTGACCATGCAACAGTATCTTTATTTAACATTTCTTAGTAAAATTAATATATATATATATTATAATAATAAATATATATATAATATATCCTCACGCCTTCCCACAAGGGTCCCCGAAGGGGTAGGCAGAAGTGTATAGGTAATACCCACACACCACTTTCCGCCAGAGGTATATTAGGTGCCAACGTGACAGATGGCGAGTCCATCGCCGTTACTCAAGCACGACTATACCTACATACGCCTTTGAATTTCTTCTCAGACGTATGCAGGTTTCCTCTCGATGTTTTCCTTCACCGTAAAGCTCGTGGTGTGACTAATCACTGTACTTAAGTTCAGAAAAACTCATTGGTACAGTCGGGATTCGAACTTGCGACCTTTGCGTCGCAGGCAACTGCTCGAACCACTCGGCCACCACGGCATTACCTATTACACTCGTCTTTTATCACTAGTTTCTTTACAATTTTCATAGTTGAGAAAATAGAGGAAACCGGAGCGACCTTGCCAATCATAGGATTAATATTGAAATAGAAAAAATCTCAACGAGGAACATTCGGGTGAAGCCATAGTATTTTAAGGCGAAAAGAGAAATAATTCTTTCATCAAATATTGGTGGTTGATTAAATCTTGGTGACACATTGGGCGCCCAAAATCAGGAATGTTAGAGTAACTTCTATCTTATATACTTATGGATCAAACCGATTGGACACTCACCACAAGCATACTCTAGCTCGGCGAGGATGTATGGAGAGACTGATATATGTGAATTAAGCAACCAACCACTGCTGATAAAAACTCTAAGACATTATAGACAGGGTCTCGAAGCATGTACACAATTTATGTGAGTACTTAGTCCACACATGTGGTTTAATGTCGTTGGTTGCAAGGCAATGAGCTCACATGGAGTCGATGAGCGGCGTGGCCGAGGTGGCCTTGCGCAGCTGGTGCGGCAGCGCGCGCAGCAGGTTGTAGAAGGGCGGGCACGCCACCAGCGCCTGCAGGATGGCGTTCACGTAGCAGTAGTTGGAGCGGTTGCTCAGCCCGCGCGGCAGCAGCGACGCCGCGCGGTGGTCCAGCTGGTACTTTGTTAGGAACTCTGAAATGTCACATTAATCTGCTATTTGTCTCTGCGGATACTGCCCTACTAGATCGATGCTATGCTAAATATTGGTCTCTAAAGTATACAATATATGTTTGCAAAAGACATTTGATAATAGAAATAGCCTAGGGATATTATTTTTATAAAAAGGGATCTGCTGCTGAATTTGAAGAGAACATAGATATCCTGGTAATAATAGTCATAACACAGCAATAATAAACTTGGAGTGACTTAATCTTAGGTAGAAACAGGCAATGCTAAGATTGTTTGTCTTTGCATAGCATCTGTGCTTATAGGCTACTTAAATTATGAGAGGTAATATGCGAAATCAGACATAATATTTAGGTAATGATTGCATACCTCCAATCCTGTAAGACTGTGGATCATCACTGAAAGGCGAAGGTTGAGTGAGTGGCGTGGGGTCTTTTTGTGGAGGCGGCTCGCGGGGCTCGGCCGGCTGGCTGGGCGCCACAGGCTTCACGGGGATAGCGGAGTTGCTTACGGCGTTCACAGACGTCTTCTCCGAGTAGGATACGGTCGGGATCGCCGTCTGTATCGGCAGTTTGGGTGCGGCCGGGGAGCTCTTATCTACCGTGGCCTGCAGCGGCGAAGCGTCGTAGGGGGGCACTTTAGCCACCGGCTTCTGCACATTGGGAGCGTGGGGCGCCATGGGCATGGCCGGGTTAGAGGGCTCCTCGAGGGCGGGGCTAGGCTTGCTAGAGAACAGGCTGGCCCACGACTTGCCCGGCGCGGGCGGCGGCTGCGGCGCGGCCGCCGGGGCGGGCTCGGGCCGGTGGCGCGGCGTGGGCGGCGGTGGGAAGTCAGAGGCCGTCGGGGCGGGCGGCGGTGGCGGTGGGGCTTCCGGTGCCGGAGCGCGACCCCGCGAGTGCCCAAACGGCGACTTGTTAGCTATGATCTGTGGCGGCCCGGCCGAGTGCAGGGTTATAGATATCGGCATGGGAGCCTTACTCGGCGGTAGTGGCGGCTCGCGCTTGGCGTGCTCCACGGGTGCGCTCTTCTCGGAGCCCTCGGTAGTCTCGTTTGAGGGAGACCTGTTTGAGGTGCCGTCGCGCTTTTGTCTGTTACCGAATGGAGCTTTAGGAGTAGATGCTGCCTGCTGAACGGGGACTACCGTTTGAGGTACGATGGGCTTCGTCTGTGGCTTGCCACCCGAGAATGGAGCTGCGGGTCCTTTCGTGGATTTACCGACGCTTGGAGATATTTTATTTGCCTGCACCTGCACATTTGTCGAGGCCGACGGGGTGAACGTCTTTTGGGCAGATTGACCTAGATTTCCGCCCACCGCTTCATGAATTTTATTATCATTAGGGGTCCAAGCCGATTTCGAGGGCTCCAGTTTAGGTGTGGTCTTTTCGTTGGGTGGAGCGGAAGCTTTTGTTTGGGGTCCGTCAGCGGTGCGTTCCATCTGCTTAGGGCTACTCGGACCTTTATTAGCGATTTTGAGGTCTTTGATAGGTAGTGACTCCGCAGCCATGACCGAGGTCGAAGCCGAAGCAATCGCTGGTTGATTTTTTATTTCTAGATTCTTATTATCTGGCGGGTTATAGTTTTTGTTATGCATTTGGCCCTGAACAAAGTTCTTAGCGTGCACGTTGAACTGGTGCGGCGTGTGGTGGGGCGGTTGATGCATGGGCACAGCGGGCGGGTGTGGTGGCGGCGGCATATACATGGGCGGCATGTACTCTACGCCGCCTTCGGGTGGCCCATACGGCGGGCCGTAGTGTGCGCCTGCGTAGTACGCGTCCACTGCCTCTTGCTCCATTAGCACCTCGGCCGGATATTCTTCGGGGCCTTTCTCTGCCTCTCCCTCCACCGGCACTTGGTACTCGGGGTAGTAAGGTGGGTAGGCATAGGGGTACACGAGCGGTTGGTACACGGGCAGGTGGTAGAGTGGCGCACCCTGTGCTTGCGCGGGATAATACTGCGGGTATTGTACGTAGTAGGGCGGTGCTTGTGGCGGCGATGGTGGCCGCTTGCCGCGACGCTCGCGGCGGTGTGGCCGAGCCGCCCGCTCACCCGCGTACTGCGGCTGGTAGTACTGCCCCATATAGCCGTGCACGTTCACATTAGCTGTCACCTGTGAATAGACTTCTTGATTATTGAGAATTAACTTCTTGAGTTCTAATTCCTTGCAAAAATCTGCTTGCTAGAATACTGTATTAGCAGTAAGGGGTATGCTGTGCAAAGCCGAATATATATCGCTCAAGGACTTGTGCCCATGTATTGTAACAATACACACAGGGCATAATTACTGATTGTTTAGTCGTAGATCGGGGGTATAGGTTAAGAATATTTGAAATGTATCTGCTTCATCCCCGTCAACTACTTTAGAGAATTAAAAAGCATACTATATATGAGCGACCTGGCTGACGTATACATTGGGCGGGGCGACGGGCCACTGGTGGTGGGGGGGTGGTGGGTAGGCGGGCGGCGGCTGCGCGTAGGGCGGCGGCGGCGCGGCGGCCGGGGCGCGCGCCGGCGAGTGTGGCGCCATCTCGCACTCGCCGCCCGACACGCTGTCCACGCTACTCGACACGGTCGGCCCGCCCGCCGTGCTCGACGAACACGATGACAGGTCTGATACAACACACACACTCTTCAGCATGCATTCAGTAATACAACTGGATATAATATATCCTCACGCCTTCCCACAAGTGTCCCCGAAGGGGTAAGCAGAGGTGTACAGGTAGTACCCACACACCCATTTTCCGCCAGAGGTACATTAGGTGTCAACGTGACATGAGAGGAAACCTGCATAGGTCTGAGAAGAAATTCAAAAGCGTATGTATAGTCGTGCTGGAGTAAAGGCGATGGACTCGCCATCTATCACGTTGGCACCTAATATACCTCTGGCGGAATGTGGGTGTGTGGGTTTAACCTATAAACCTCTGCCTACCCCTTCGGGGACCCTTGTGGGAAGGTGTGAGGATATTATTATTATTTATTATTATTATTATATACTAATATTAAAGATAGTATTCAAAGATATAGATTATTTGCTAGATTAGCACAAAGAATATGTTTTATTTTATTGAAAAAGAACTACCAATAAAATCAAACTTTCCCCAGGTGGCACCACAAGACACTTCTACTGCATACTAATTTAATGGTGATGACACAATGATATGTGAAACAAAAAACAAAAGTTACAGAAAGACAAGTTCAAAAGTAAATATTTCAACATGACATTTACCTGTGGTTACATTATTGTTAACAATTGCATTCTGAATACTAATTTGGTTATTAAAATCTCACCTATAGTAGGATCGGCCCAAGCGACACAGTCAGCTGACGCCGAGATGTTGGTGTTGCGCTCGAACAGTGCACACTGCAGACTGCTCAGTTCCGCTTCCTTCACATCAGACAAGTCTAGGAACTCATATTCCTGAAACACGCCACTGATATTTAAAAGTGAACTTATATCTAACACATCACCATTGCATGCCAGTATCAAGACCCAATCCACATACAACTGTCTCCCACACATTGATAGAGTACACAAGCTTATTTGCGTACAAAGATATATCATTCTTTTAAAGCATTTACATGTTTTCTTGCAATCACATTACATATCAAACCAGTGTCATAACTAATGGGAGACAAAACATGAACGATAGAATGTTAGATCCTTATATGCAAAGGGAAATAGTTGTGCTACTGTAGAAACGCATGTAGATATATATAGAAGCTTACACAATTAGGTATACTTTTTTCAATGTTACTTTATTTAATAATTTGAAGTATGTAGTATGTGTGAGTGTGTGTGTGTGAGTGTGTGTGTGTGAGGGTGTGTGTGTGGGAGAGTGTAGACAAAGTATGTTCAAAGTTCACCATTGCTGTAGTATACCAACATACAATGATTCATTTGTTGGATCTAGTAAGAACATTAACATATAAAAGTGTATACAAGCTGATTTGTCATTAATGTTTTATCTTGCAGTCAAGTCATGACACAGAGGACATTAACACCTTTCTCAGAAATAATTACTACTTCCAGCACATGCTTAATGCTATCATATTGTTTCTCAAACTGTAGTCCCACTTTTAATTAGTAATTTCATTCATATAATGCACATGTTTGTCGGCCTTATCTTTCTTTTATGTGTGCATGAGATGAGACATCTTATCAGTACACACTAGACAGATGAATGACTTCTTAACTACACAAGAACTTTCACAGAGGCGGAAGAAATTACTTTGCTTAAAGGTTACTACACTGAAATATTAACTAAGACAACAATATTGAGTAAAAATATGAACAAATTGTTGGGACTGTGCCCAGTAATGGGTGTCTAGTGGCTGATGATGGCTCAAAACATTACAATAAAAAACTAAAGAAAAGAAAGGAACAACTATAGGCAGACTTAATAATCCATGATAGATCTCTCCAAAAACAATGTATTTAAAAGTATACATTTTGATTACTATTAATAACCGCTCCACTATGATAAAAAATTCTACCTTACCTCAGGATTGTATTAAATGGACTTTTGCGTTTAGTTATTAGTTTGATTTTATATATATGTGTATATATCCTCACGCCTTTCCACAAGGGTAGGAAAGGGTAGGCAGAGGTGTATAGGTAATATCCATATACCCACTTTCCGCCAGAGTTAAGTTAATTTTATGTGGTGACAAATCAAGTCAGAAGGACAAATCATCAGTTTGTTGTAAGATAAATTAATATGAACATTAAGTAAAATATCCAAGAAAAATAAGCTATTGAAAATAATGACATACAAACAAGTTTAATACTGTTTTATTTTACTCAATAATACCAGTCCACAATGAACATACATGTGGCTTTTCTTAGGGTTTATTTACCTACTAAGTTGGAATATTTCAACTTCTGACTTCTCTGGAAGTGGAACAATAGAGTTATGAATTTGCATACTGTAAGGGGGCATCCATAAATTACGTGAGATGTTTAAGGGGGGGGAGGGGGTCGAGTCAAATATCATGCAATTCTTATTCTGATTAAACAAAAAAATATATACTATATTGGTCCATTTAATCCAAATTGAAGATGCGTAACATTTAATCTTATAGTTAACCTCTCAGCAACATTGATTACTAGTCTTAACTAGTCGTAAATAAAAGCACGAAGCAATTTTTTTTGTTTTTACAATAAAAACCCAACGCGTTTACGTAAGAAACCCACATTTTGAAAAATCTCACGTGAGTTTGGGGGTTGGGGGAGGGGGTTGAATAAAATCTCACGATATCTCACCAGGGGGGGCGGGAGGGACAGAAAATAAAAAAATACACCTCACGTAATTTATGGACACCCCCTAAGTACCTACAACCTACATGTTAAATCAAATGTGTTAAGAAAACTTTGCAACCAGTTTTAATTACGAATTCTATATAGAAAATATTTTTGTATGAAACATTAAACTAATAATCATGATTACCTATTTAAATTTGTCCTGGAAAAATATACCTACACAATGATATGTGAAATAAAAACAAAAGTTACAGAAAGGCAAGTTCAAAAGTAAATATTTCAACATGACATTTACCTGTTGTTACATTATTGTTAAAAATTGCATTCCGAATAAACTCATTGCATCAGCTCAATTGGTAACTGGAATGGGTATCTATGAAAAGGTAACCTTCAAATTAGCTGCAAAATGGACAGAAACGACACTACTCTTGATTGTTGGACTTCAGTGCCTGTCAAATTTATAGGTTATGTCTTACTGGTGAGTACGGTGCTTATTGCACATTATGGACCGCATAAGCTTGCTAAATGATAATACATCCAACTCTAAACACTCATCTACCGTGCATTAATAGATTATGCAATGACTTCGGCTCTCTCTAAATAACATAAACAAATTCATAGCACATGTGGTTCGTCAAGTCATGATATGCGGTGCAATACTGGAAATGACATACCTAGCACCAATGATTGTCGAATAGACCTCCATTGGAATTCCATTCGATTAAAGCATGATTTTCAGCGTCTAATTCTCTCTTGCATTAAAGAAAAGCTGCGAAATATGCGTATCTTTTGGAGGACTTTAAGATGGCGTAACAGTAACAACGCTCGGTTGCCGGGTGCCCTCTAAGTATTGACAAATCAACTTTTGGTGATTCTTAATGATTCAACCCGAAACTGGACACCGTATATTTATTGTAAGCTATCGACACTTACCTCCCACGTGCACACAAATTCTGGAAAGAGATATTTTTTCTAATGTAGTGGCCAGTTTCAATATCACCAAAACAAGAAACAAAAGCCAAACAAATGTTTAGGTAAATGGACTGCAATTAAAATATCCTTACCGTTTTCATCAAATCCATGGCCTCTTATGGAACACCATCACGAATTGTAACGCCGTAAATATCACATAAAAAATGTAGCGGCGTTGCTGAATAAAATCTTAGAACGGGATCAACATCGAGGCCATGCACTCACCCACCTCTCCTAACACACAACAGGATGTGACAAAACCCGCGCCATTTTTAATTTAACTCATTCCACCAATACGAAAGCAGAATTTGCACCATCGACAATATTTACGCTCGTTATGTTGCCACACATGCGCGGAAATACGATGTAGCGTAGTATAAATAATAGTCTTCGTTCTGTTCATGCGTACCAGTTGGTAGTATAGTAACTGTGGAATAAAGATTAAAAAGGAATCTTGGAAACTGAACTTAATTGAATTATACTTTTCAACTTTGCCATAGGTTTGAACTCGTAGATAAAAATCTTACTAAAATCTTCACATTCATTAATTGCTGATGTGAATACGCATGCTTTTAACAAAAGTATTACTGCTAAGAAAAATATTATTTATGCATGTATTAAAAAAAACTTTTATGCAAATCAGGAATAAAGATTATAGATCTAAAAGTATTTAGAGCTAACTACTAAAAGTTAGGTAACCTTTTAATATTCTCGCATCTATGTTTATTTAGATTTATAATAGGCAGGCGGCATATCCGCTTACCACCAGGTGGGTATGTTGATGTACGTATTGGCATGCGTGAATCAAGAAACTGATGAACGTTGATGAAGCAAGAGAGGCCAGTAACCTGTAAATCAAAAAATAACTGGCGCCCTATTCTCTCTACCTACACCGTGAGGGTAATAACGTTAAGACATATATAATATCCTCACACCTTCTCAAAAGTGTCCCCGAAGTGTATAGGTAATAAATTATTGGGGTCTTAGCTCAATAAAATAAAATAAAAAACTTAATCAAAAATATTTTATTCAACGTTAGGGATACAGATAACACTTATTGAACGTCACATACAAAATAAAAATATGAAGATAAAAAAGTTTAAGACCCTCAACGTGAATGCTTAATAATTTATTTGTAATCTATACTAATATTATAAAGCTAAAGAGTTTGTTTGTTTGTTTGAACGCGTTAATCTCAGGAACTACTGGTTGGAATTGAAAAATTATTTGTGTTGGATAGTCCATTTCTCTAGGAAGGCTTTAGGCTATATAACATCACGCTACGACCAATAGGAGCGAAGCATAAATGAATAATGTTGCCAGAACGGGAAAAAATATTCCTTTTTGAGAGCTTCCGTTGCGTACGCTGCGTGGTTTAAGTTACGAAAATATCATGTATGAGGGAATTGTTCCTCTTTAAAAGTTCTAAAAAAAAGTCCGCGACAGGATATGTCTCTTTTAAGATTGACTCACTATAACCTTTTTTTTATCTATACCTATCTATTCTATACTAATATTATAAAGCTGAAGAGTTTGTTTGTCACCCGGGCGAAGCTGGGCGGGACAGCTAGTAAACTATATATCCTATAGATAATTAACACGTTAAAGATTTCTACATACATAAATGCCTGTGAGTTATTTCTTATCAATAAGTCTAGTAAGTACAGCGCAGACCGCTCAAACCTTAGCAAACAAATATAAATATTGTTACCATTAAAATCCTAACGCGTGACGTGATAGGTGACGAAATTGTATAGGTACGTGATTAAGCTTCACCTGCCCACGAAATCGGACCTTTTCTATTAGCCACCCTCTTATCTCCACAAATATTGGTGTGTTTGCTTTACCCGCCTAATTCGGTGCCTACGTGACGCATTAACCGATTATTTTCATATTATTTGCTGAGAAAGATGACAGATTCGCAGGATTCATTTTGTATTTGTGTGTGTACCGTACCTACCCACTCATAATAACCAATAACCCCCTTTTTTTCTGTAACTCGAATATACCTTCTTTGAATCGTAGGTATGTCTTTATGTTATGCGCATAAGAGATAAATATTGGAGTTTTCTCACAGTTTAAATTTCCACTACTATCTATTAAGTAACATAGATACTGCTATTTGAAAATTTACCTACACTACCAAAAATTGAGTATTACTATATAAATTCAACTCATTACTCACTTAGAATAATGATGTATTCCTTATAGGGTACTTACTGGTCAGAGTAGGTAGGTTTAATCATGTTTATTGTATGGTCTTTCTTGTTAATAAATTAACGTTTCAAAGAGAAACAATCTCTATTACCAGTTCAGTCGAGCGTAGACAACGTTGAAGGATGACACTGCAGCTGACGATCTATTTCAAGACGTTATTTTATTGACGATTTGTGAGATATAAACTTAAGTATCGTAGTACTGTCATCTGTCATATGTCACATGTCATATGTCATATTTTTGCCGCCCTAATATGACGATAATACGGAGGCTAAAATGAATGTTTGAATAAGCGTATATCGCATTTAATAAGCTTTGAATACTTTTTACGCACAAAACAAAACCGCAGTTCCATGCTATTGCAACATGCTCAATACAAGAGTGCATCTAATTTACTTCGCTTCATTTTGTTTAGTGCAATTTAAGCTTTATGGGCTTTACAACATAGTATGTTATTGTTTGAGTTAGTTCAGAGATATATGCCTTTTTAATACGAGAACATTCTAGTGAGCTTATGGACTTCAATATCATTGTAGCGCAATGTTCTGTTGTTCCTATAGTGGTTTATAACACACGTCGTTTTGTTTATTTTGTTCAGTATATTACAGTTTCTGAATTGATATTTGACAAGCAATAGTTTTGCAGTTGAGTGTGTATAAATGTATAAATAACGTCTTTACATACATGTATAAAATGAAGTCGCCTCCGCTGTCTATTCGCTTAGATTTTTTAAACTTTTTAATTTTAATGCAGTTTTAAGCAATAGATAAAGTGATTAAAGGGGAAGGTTTATAAGTATAATACAATATATTGTAGTACAGGAAGGTCGAAAAATTCAAAGATTTGTCAAGTGATGACGTAACAAACAAATTTTTGTGCGCTTAAATCGCCAAGGCTGGCTAAACCTTACGAGATAGATCAAATTAATGTACTTCGGAATTTTATGTCATAAAAAGATAGATAAAAAAGTTCGTGATGGGATATATTTATCTCTAAGGATAACCTACATTTCACCCGTGTAAAGCCGGGGCGGGTCGCTAGTATTATATAAAGCCGCCGTAGTCGACTGCAAAATATATATTGCTGCTTCAAACCCTGTCTATATCGATGAAATTGAAATAAAAAAATTGAATCTGAAATTAATTACTGTGTACATACATATCATCACGCCGAGTCCCTACCGGGGTAGGCAGAGAGATCATAGCGCTAGTTCTCTCTAGACATACATACCTCTTTCGCTTCGTCCACATTCATCATACATGCTGGTCGCTTTTGAGTACTCTTGGCGTTCCCGTCAAGTGTTTAATAAAAGTTTAATTAGTTGTAAAAAAAAATTGTTTAAAAACTTTTAAACAGTACAAACATTATTTTATAATTAACCACCATTGGCTTGCCTCTAAATAATTACAAATTAGTAACACAACAGCCTTTGAGTAAGCAATCAACGAGAGAACAATCAGGGCATGGACAATACTTCAACGAACCACATTATCTGTGATCTGTCTAGTATTACTTAATACTGGCGCCATTCTACCCACGAGACCTATTTGAAGAATAAATAATATACACACAATACATAAAATGCCCGTCACATAAATGCCATGGGCAGGAATAAGATGACCATTACAAAAGATGAGGAGAATGGCACAGTTAACGTACCCATTGATAAAACAAATATATAATATACATATTAGAAGACAAAGTACCCACCGTCTCTGATGGCGGTAAACTCAAAAACTATCAAACGGCGTTCAAATAGTTCATGTCATCAAAATCAAAATGTTTTATTTCACATAGGCCTAGATGGGCACTTATAAAACGTCGAAAAAGGTGCCCGGTTCGTTGGTTGGTCGTTTCCATTGAGAAGAACCGGCAAGAAACTCCATGGACCACCTCTCCGATCTCGATTAAAACATATTCCAGAACATAGAAGATATCACAAATAGAAACACGAGTAATTTTAAAGTGTATAATTTTTTTAAGGTAAATAAAATAAATAAAATTTTAAAAAGTAAGTAAGTGTAAATAAGTTTTAATCAGCTGATGCGATCCTACGGTAGAAAAAATGTTTGGCACAATTCGCTGTACATACTACTTGTGCGAAGCCGGAGCGGGTCGCTTGTCGATAACTTAACTAATTAAAAAGTTAAGTAATCTGGCATAATAGCTTCACTTTGTTAGAGGAGTACTTTTTAAGATGGCAAAGGCATTATTATTGAGGCGAATTAATATTTGATACTGCTTAAACAAATCATGTATGTTTGCTAGATCCTTGCTCCTTTTCACAAACATCCCCAAAGGAGCAGAGGTAAAAAAAAAACATTGATATATCTGTCTCCCACTTTCAAGTACGAATTATCATACATAAGTATTTTGATTTGACATATCCATTTCGTTCCGAAATCGAACCTCTCTATGGTTAATTTCATCGTTAAGTTTTTGTTTTTATTTTACTGAATTTGATACAAAGTCATTGGTATACCTAGCCCAGAGTTTCAATATAATTTTGACATTGCATATGATATAGTCTGCGAGCCTTGGCTGCGAGAGAGCAGGCTGCTCTACTGGAGTAATTTCCCAATAAACACTCAATAATTACCAGCGCTTAATGGGAAACCGATGGCCGGGTGACCGTTATCCATCAGCTAAAAGTTACAGCCGGACAAATAAAAGATGGCCGACCGATCAATTATGCTACGCTTGCCAATCGCAATGTTTAATGGGTTCTGGTTTTGATTAAAACACCTACACATGTGTACATATGTCTCAAGTACAATCATAGGCTCTGAAAATAGTCTGATTTGGTAATTATTTATTCATGACATGGATACTAGTCCATCAGTCGAATACAATCTAAAATTTAGATTTTTTATGTATCATGTTAAAAACTCTGTCTCGGATTTGAATTTGCAGTTTTTTTTGTAGCAAGCCTAGGCAATAAATTACTTTTCATAAATATATTATGGTTAATGCAATTATTATAATGTCCCTACAATAATATAGCATTTAAATTCCGATACTGAACTAGATTTAAACTAAAAAACATAAGATTCTGATTGTCGCCAAAACCATAACTTCAAAAAAGTTTGGTGTTGCGATCTCCTGAGATTCACTAACTGCAGGAATTAATATCTTATTAATACATACATACTCGGCAGCGCGCGTGCGGCCATAGGCGGAGGTGATAGCTTACCATCAAGGGGATTGCTTGCTTGTTGGCCACCTTTGTGGTATAAAAAAAAATAAGTTTGTGAGGTCGTTAGTAACTCAATCTTGTCACACCGGCTGACATTTGGCACAGGAATAGACCATAGCTAGATTAAGCCTAACTTTGATATCAAATTTTACGCAGGTGAAGTAGTAAACGATACATTTATTCAAGATCAAAATATTTTTTTCACATCTGCCTAGATGGGCACTTATAAAACGTCGAAAAAGGTGCACAATTCGGGTTGGTCGTTTCCATTGAGACGAACCGGCCAGAAACTCCATGATAACTCTATTCTATTCAAATCATTAGGTATACAATAACAATATTATTATTTTACAGCATTAGTACTTAGTATGGGGGAACAGCGTAGGCCCGACAATAGGTAGTTGCTTACTATACAAAATATACATATACAAGATAAGTTTAACAAAGTTAGCAAGATCTGGGATTCTACAAAGCCTACAATGTTAAGTTGTATAGGTATTGTAGCTTTGGAATTGCTTGTGAACGCAGAACTAACGATACTCGAGTTCAAATCTCAGTGGTGTGTTTTATCCCTTGGGTGGTATGGGGTGAAGATAAAAAAAAAACCAATTACTTTATCGTAGTCTATTTCAAGTATTAAGTCAATGTATATTTTAATTTCAATCTCTTTAAAAAAAATATGGTGTTTGTGATATCTGAAATAAATTAATTATTAGCATTATATCACTTATCAATTGACATTGCGTTGTAATTTTTTTAGTTAAGTCATCTATTATGATATTCGCTTCAAATCTACATATCAGATCTACTATAAAAAGTTCTGCATCGATCAAGCTGAAATTTTAGCATGATCTATAATCCGCATCAAGGATTGTTTTTATCTATTTTTTGCATCAGTCGCGTATCTACAGCGAAGCGTGGCAGGGTAGACAGCTCTCAGTACAGCTAGTAAAAGTACTTATAAATGTATTCATTCGTGACATTTAGGTGACAGTTTCGTTGGAAATATGATATCTTGCTGTCATAGACACTAATGCACTCCACCATAATAGTATGATATACGTAAAGGTCTCATTGAGTGTGTCAACCGCCTCTGCCTATTTCCTAATAGAAATAGTCATGAAGTATCAATGACGTACCAACATTGAAAAATCGCACGTCTTTTTCAAATTTAAACTTCGAACAACAGAAGTTAGCTCTTTAATAAAATGTATCAAATCAATAGGAAACAAGAAACGAGAACGCTGGCTTCTATTTCAAATTTGACTATAGCACAACATAATTTAATATAGAATAGAAAGTATGTGTACGGTAGCAACATTTTTAGGGTTCCGTACCCAAAGGGAAAGACGGGATTTGTATGCGAAAATAAGGCCAAAAATTTGTCAACTTAGAAAGTATTTTTTTATTTGCATTATTGAATTGTTTTGTCCCATTTTCTGTGGCACACTGTATAAACTGTATTTACTATAAACCGATTGGCTGTTTACCGTTTTAATAAACTTAATCCATTAACATTCTAATCAGTGTAATGTAGGTGACGTCATTGCGCTTATAGGGTCATGTTTCGTACTCTGCTGTGTTACTTACACATATGAGTTGATTGCTATCAATTAAATTATGCAAATAAAGTTGTGGTCTTCGATTAGTTTAAGCAGTAAAGAAATATCTACCACCACCAATGAGTAAAACGGGCGCAACGCTTGGTTATAAAAAAGGCAAAGTTTGTCAAATTATGCACTTAAATATAATAATAATATCCTCACGCCTTCCCACAAGGGTCTTTCACATACGCCTTTGAATTTCTTCTCAGACGTATGCAGGTTTCCTCTCGATGTTTTCCTTCACCGTAAAGCTCATGGTGTGACTAATCACGGTACTTAAGTTCAGAAAAACTCAGTGGTACAGGTGGGATTCGAATGTGCGATCTTTGTGTCGCAGATCACTGCTCGAACCACTCGGCCACCACGGCTTCACTTCACCACTTAAATATATCTACGGCATTTTACTGTAATTGTACAAGATTATTCAAATAAAATAAAATTAAAGACTATATATATCCTCACGCCTTTCCACAAGGGTCCCCGAAGGGGTAGGCAGAGGTGTATAGGCAATACCCACACACCCACTTTCCGCCTGAGATATATTTTAGGTGCCAGCGTGACAGATGGCGAGTCCGTCGCCGTTACTCAAGCACGACTGTACATACGCCTTTGAATTATGCTTTATATAATATACTAGCGGCCCGGCCAGGCTTCGCTCGGATGGACATAAGATTTTATTATAAAAGAATAATTAATGAAATTTTTGCTAGCCTATATCCACTCTGGGCGAATGTAGCTTTCCAATGGTGAAAGAATTTTTGAAATCGGCTCAGTGGTTTTTGAGTTTATTCATTACAAACTCACACACACAAAAATACAAATATTAGTTTAAATATAGATAATGCAATCCACGAATACGCGCCCCACTATTCCCTATGATTTATAGTGTAGGTAAATCTGGTGAGGATCACAACCGAGTTGTCAGACTATTGAATACCTATACTTAATATAATACCTATTCTAAATGGTCATCGATAGGCCCCCATGCAATTTGCATAAACCAAGCAAAAGAACACAAATATTGGACAGAGTGGAACGGGAAACGGAATTTCTTTTAGAGAATCTTTGACATCCAAAGAGAGATTTAACTTACGTTATGGGTATCAGAGCATTCTTCTTAACTTACGTTACGTATTACGTACGTATCAGAGCATTCTTCTACTATTTATGTGATGAATACGTTTATGTATCCATGAAAAAACGTTTTTTAACAACCCCATCGGTATTAAATTTTATTTATTGAAAAAATCTAAATATTTTATTTCACATAGGCCTAGACGAACACTTATAAAACGTCAAAAAAGGTGCACGATTCGGGTTGGTCGTTTCCACGGAGAAGAACCGGTAAGAAACTCCATGGTTACTATTATATATACTATACATGGTTACGTTACTATACATGGTTAAGGTTTCTTTTCAATCGTTTCGAAAATATTTTATTAACATGTAAGATACATAAATACATACATATCATCACGCCGAGTCCCTAACGGGGTAAGATGACTTTTAATATGTACCCAACCGTCCTAAGCGGCGACCTTAGGGGCCTATATGATATTTTAAGTCATTAAACTCCCTTCCCTTAAACCCTGGCATCTTCTGTGTATGTAAGAGAGCTTATCCTAAAACAACGGGACCTGTGGCTTGAAACGAACTTAGACTACAAGTTACACCATAAGGGAGTAGATGTGAAATTGTAGGTACACAGTACATCAACAAATTGTTACATACATACATATCTTTAACAAAGATATGTATTTATGTATGTTTTAATTCTCTAACAGGGTTAGGGACTCGGCATGGAGTATTGAGCGCCGGTTCAGCCAGCCAGTTCTCTCAAGACTTGCCAACCAAGAAATTGTTACGCAGGCGAAACCACGACTAAGGAGGTAGCTAGTAAGTTGTATATCTAAATATCTATGCAAAGCTTGTTTAATGTGAACTAGACAACGATAAATACGATAGATTTATATAAATAGATATATACTTAAATTACAAAAGACATTTAAGGCTTACTGAAGTACAAATATGAACGTGTTATCTGCGGGAATTGACCTGTGAACTCGAGCATCGCAGTCAAAAACTTCGACCATTGTACTAACAATCGTCAATCGTCAAAAAGGTCTTCAAGTTTAAAGAGAACTGGTGCTCTTCTCCATCTGCCTACCTCATGAGGGACATAAATTATTATTACGTGATTATTATTATTATCTATCTATCTACTGCCTAACCCGAATCCGGAGTGATGATATGTATGTGTTATTGTCTATTATGTGTCGAATATTAAGCTTATAAACGGACGGAAGTTTAGTCAATAACTCACCTCATTTCACCACAATTGGCCTGATTTTTGACAAAGCGATCCCTTGACAAGCAAACGTGTCTGAATATTTTAAAACTGGCAATGTGACCCCGACGCTCATATCAGCAGAATATATTGCATTGTAAATCTTAAACATTAGTGACTACTTTAGAGATGTTATCGGAATATTTCGTTAAAATCTGCCTGATTTTCTGTTTATACTACCACTAGCGGTCCATCCCGGCTTCGCACGGGTGGACATTTTTTTTATAAAAGAAAATATACCCTATGTCACTCAAGGTGAATGTCGCTTTCCAATGGTGAAAGAATTTTTCAAATCGGTCCAGTACTTTTTGAGTCAATTCGTTACAAACATACCTATCTACATACCTACACATCTTTCCTTTTTATAATATTTGTATCTGCAGAGGCAAATAATCACAATTGATCACAGTCTATTGATACATCACAGTCATGATGATAATTTATTGAAACATCACAGTCATGATGATAATTTGTTGACATCATAGTCCTAGGAATACCATAGGAATACCCCAAATTATCATTTGCCCCTTGCCAACCGTAAATTGGTTGCAGTTGAATTTGTATAGTCATTGTTTTTCTTCACCGTAAAGCTTACAGTTTGCATAGTCAGTTAAGTTCCTATAATTGATACAGTCGGGGTTCCAACTTGCAACGCTTGCGTTGCAGACTACTCGAGCCACTCAGCTCAAGACTCTAACTGTACATAATATAAAAATGTATCGATGTTTCCCACCCACGGCCAATAAAAGTATAAGGAAAATAGAATCCACGTACCTTTTGCTCTTCCTTTGTGCTAATATTGCATGCAAAGTGTATTGGGTGTTCACGAATCGTTTGAGATCAGGTTATACCTAAAATTTGATGCAAACGGTAATACGGATAATGTTACCCGACCTCATCGGATGGAAGTTTTGGTAACTGGTAACACACTTGTTTACTTTGTTGATTAAACATGGACCGAATTTTGTTTTGAATATAGATGAGGTGTTGTCTATCGGTTCTTTTACGCTGAATATACAATATCTTGCAAAAAGTTTAATAGGGCATCAAAAAATAGAATATAACATTAATTTTACAAAAGATTACCAGCATTTCCCTAATTTATATCATTTTTAGTTTTCTCTTAGAAGAGCTGTTGTGCTAGCTGTAGGGACACTTGCGTATGCACACGTATGCTGCTAGCAATCATCTTCATGTAGCACAGTCTTCTTGAAGAATAAGCGTAATATAAGATTCGCTTACTAGACTTGCTTAATTTGAGTAAAATTTTCCCAAGAACTTTGTTTAGCTATGTACATACCTGACTCATGTGACCTTTTAATAACTACAATACTATTTGTAATTAGTATAGTATAGCATACTTAGCATATTTCTACTAGATTTAATCACAATTATACTAAGCAATAAATAATTGTAATGAGCGGATCGTAGCATGCCGTAGGCCCAGGCCTACGCACGCCTACGCTGGGCGCGGCGTAGCACCAACCGCTACGCTTTCCCGCTACGGTATAAAACCGGAGGTTTCTAGCGCTGGGCCCATTTCAGTTCTACCGGCATAGCGCGAACCACGCGCGTCCAGTGTAGTGCATCGCGAAGTTTACGATACCTGAAAGTTACAGGTAAGTTTTCTGTTTCTGTTTGAGTCTGTTTTTTTTTTCAGGATGCCTAGATATATTCCTTGACGTTTAGGATCTATACATATTATAAAGTCAAAGTAATTATAAATCCGTCGTTTTTCAATACTAAAAGTTTATCGTCGGGATTAAAATTTAGGTTTAGTAATATTCTCCATAGGAAAATTGCAAATTTCGAACTTATTTCTATATAGCCATAATGCGCTGATTATCTACTGAACTATGTGATACGATCTAGATAGTTATTCATTAGCTGCTGCACACTATACATTCTTCTAATAATTTGTTTTATAATAGAATTAGTGTAATATTTTCTCTACTGCAGTTCTATTTGCACTTTGTTTAGACTAGCTCAAAAATATGAAATACAAAAGATCAATTAAAATAATATATAAATTAATGTGGTTTCGTTATTTTTGATAAACCAACACTTTCACATAATTAATAGACGAGGTTCTAGATACTCATAAAAATATTTAGTTTTTACAAATTTAAAAAAAATTATAGACACTTAAGTTTTCCTTTGGGTAACAATTTTAGTACAAAAGAAATCATTTAACATATTATTAAATATGTTTTTTCCATTCTTCCTTAAGAATTACGATTACCACGTACAATTAGCAACGACTGCCTAGTTGGCCTGCCGTTCCAAAGATAGCGCGTTCGATCCCCACAACAAAAAACAATTAAAATATCTGCTTTATATGTATTTATGCTACAAACTAGACCAAGACTCCATTTAAAATCTGATAAAATAATATATTTAAATTTATTTGGGAATTCATTTAAAAAAATTGCTCTTAAGTAAACCGTATTCGGCAACAAAAAATACCCCGCAGCACCTGTAGTTTAATATATAAATGTTTTTAAGGAAAATAAAAATGGCTATGTCAAAACCTGAGTATTAATTTTCACAAGTATAATCTTGTCCTAAGCCGGTTATCTTCCATCGTACTACAGTTCCTTCCCCATTTCAACGAAGGGGTAGGAAGAGGCGTAGCCACGCCCTATTTTCGCCGGAGATACATTTAGGTGCAGACGTGAAAAATGGCGAGTCCATCGCTGATTCTCCAGACCGACTATATATAACTCTATGATTTTTTTTCCTGAGCATAAATAGATATCCACACGATATTTTCCTTCACCATATAGATCATGGTGTAATAAATTACTGTACTCGTATGGTCAGAGCCGTGGTTGCCTACGTCACAAAGATTGCAAGTTCGAGTCCCTACTGTACAGTGTAGGTATAGTGATTAGTCAACATTGAGCTTTACGGTGAAGGAAAACATCGAGAGGAAACCTGGATACCTCTGAGAAGCAATTCAAAGGCATGTATATTCGTGGTTGAATAATGGCGATGGACTCGCCATTTTCACGTTGGCACCTAAAATATATCTTTGGCGGAAAGTGGGTGCGTAGGTACTACCTATACACCTCTGCCTACCCCTTCGAAGCTCTTATGGGAAGGCGTGAGAATATATTATATACTGCTTCAGTGTGAACGTGCAATCAACTCGGCCACTAGACCTTTTTTTTTAATTAAGAAAATAATTCAAAATTAATAGGAAAGATACTCTTTGCTTGGTAAAACTTAAATTGAGGGAAAGATCTATTACAAAGAAGCTTATTTTACATTAAAATCCTAAGGTGTCCAACAAAGGTATTTCGCAAACGTAGAGTTAAAAATACAACGCGTTTGAAATGTTAATTCCAAACTGTTCGCTGTATTTTTCAAGTTCCTACCTCTGAACAAGTTTCAGGCAATTGCTGTACAAATTAATTTCAATTATAGTATAGCGCCATTATGGCCAAGAAGTTCGTCTATTGCAGCTTTGAATTCCAACTACATATACTGTATATCAATATGTTTTTCGGAACTCAAGTACAGTGATTAATCACCAATACCACGAGCATTGCGATGAAGGAAAACATCGGAAGGAAACTTAAATCCTCACGCTTTCCCACAAGTGCCCTGGAAAGAGTAGGCAGAGGTGTTTGGGTAATACCCACACACATATTTTCCGCCAGAGATATAATGTAGGTGCTAACATGACAGAGGGCGGATCGTCGCCGTCACGTACGACGTCAAGCGCGACTATACTATTGAGTTTATTCTCAATGCGTATGCAGGCTTCCTCTCAATGTTCTTCTTCACCGTAGTTCGCGGTGTGGCTAACATGACTGTTAAGTTCAGAAAAACTCATTGGCATAGTCGGGGTTCGAACTTGCAATATTTGTGTTGCAGGCAATACTCGAACCACTCAGCTTTTTAAGGAAATTTAATTTGCTTATTTTATATTTGGAAATTTAAACAAGCTCGCAGCGTGACTGGTGGTGAGCAGTTACCGCCGCCTTTGAACGTTTTCAACACCACGGGTATCGATCACGTGTTGTTAATCATGCAGGAATCCCTTCACACCCTTCTTTCAGGACCCTATGTACTCTCTAGGAAAAGCCTCTAACCTGAAACGTTTGTGAAGAGACGTATGGGTAATCTAAATATGTATCTTGTGGGAAGTATAAACATTGGAAATGAATTTTTGCAATGTCTTTGTTAAGCAATATAGTTCGTTTCGTTGTTAGACGTGCAGGAAATCCACTGTACAGAAGTCCGCAGCCAAATGGCATTGTTCTCAGGTAGTGTTTTGTGACTAATCTTTAGGTGAGTAAGAATTCTAGGTAGTGTCGGCAGAACGAAAAGTGCTGCAAACAAATATACTCAACATAACCTAAAGTTGGTTAACGGCTTAATAGTAAGAGGGCGCTCTTTTTATTTAGACCTAAAGTATTTTTTATATTTTCAAATCTGGAACATACACAGCTATTCCCATGTGCAAGCCAGTATTGTAAGTTTAAGTTAAGTACATTAAAAGTATTTAATGGCGAACATCCGGGTTTCATATTCCGAGAGTTTAAACCACAAATGGCATAAACACAAATAATTAAACTAATTTACCCAAAAACAAGTTGCATTATTTATGCTAATTTGAACATATTATGGTAAATAAATATATACGAGCCGCAACGTAGGTCGGTACTTTTTATGTGCAATGTTGAAATCGCAGTCGGCCCGGTAATATGACAGAATTATTAGAAAAAAGTTTGCAATCATGATGAAATTTCGCAATAAATTTGAGATGAAAACAAATGAAACAATTTCCTATTTTGAAATCAGTACGAAAAATTAAGTTCCAAAGGTTTCCGATCCATCCGTTTCCCGAGGGTTGTTGGGACTGAAGGACGCAGCATTTTATACAACCGCGATGGCTTTTAAAACAAATATATTACAATCAATCTGTTTATTTTTTATTAATTTACTTCCCTTTTTTATTGCTATCTTTTCACGGTTACCCAATATAATATATGCTTTATAATTAAACGTGGAATAGATAATTAATATTTGGTGAACTCACTCGGAGTACTCAATGCAAATTAAACCCGAAAGAGGTACCTAGCTGATCGCCATGCTATGGTTAAGTAATTGAAAGCGAATAATGCTGTGTCTTAGAAGAAATTCAAAGACGCATTGATAGCAGTCACAATGCACCGACGACGGACTTATGGCACCTTATTAATCCCACAAGGGTCCGTGAACGGGTAGACAGAGGTATATAGGTAATACCTATACACCCACTTTCCGCCAGAGATATATTATACATACATATATACTAGGGGCTGCGCCTAAACGCTGGCAAGACTAAGGTTCTGGTATTCGAAAGAGATGAACTAGTGACCGAGTGTGTAAATGGGCAAATTCTAGAGCAAGTGAATGAATTTGTATATCTTGGAAGCATGTTCACACGAGATGGAAAGTATGAAAAAGATATTGAAAGAAGGATAACTGCCGGAAATAAGGTGAAAGGAGCCATGTCGACGTTGATGGGCAGTAAAAGTCTGAGCAAGAATGCTCGAGTAGCTGTCCACAACGCAATATTGGTACCTACCTTATTGTATGGCAGCGAATTCTGGGTATGTCAGAGGAAGTATGAAAATAGCTTGAATGCAGTCGAGATGCGATCTCTTCGAAAAATGGGCGGCGTAACGATATTAGATCGAATCCGCAATGAAGAGATTCGCAAATCAGCTGGCGTGAATGAGGGCGTGATTGTAAAGATGAAGAAAGGCATGTTACGTTGGTTTGGACACATAGAAAGGATGAGTGAAGAAAGATTGACGAAACAGATATACAAAGCAAAAGTGTGTGCCAGAAGAGGCAGAGGAAGGCCATGTCCCAACTACCTGGATCAAATAGATCGGACTCTGAAGGACGGGAACGTTAAGAGTACTCGAAACCGACGAGCATGTATGAAGAGACTGATGAATGTGGACGAAGCGAAAAAGGTATGTAAGTCTAGAGAGAACTGGCGCTCTATACTCTCTGCCTACCCCGTTAGGGACTTGGCGTGATGATATATATGTATGTATGTACATATATACTACTTTTTAGCCTTACTTACACCTCTCCAACGACTGGGAATCCTCATACCTTGGAGCCATAAAAGCTGTTGAATGAACTCCTTATAGAAGTTTTCCCGGGAGGGTACAGCATGGAGTCTCCCAGAAGGATGTGAAAATACACCTTAAGGAAACGGTAGCCGCTCACGTTTAGGTAGGCTTGTTAGCCATCTTGGGAGAAAAAATAAAAAATACGTCTCTGCCTACCCCTCCGTGCCTCAAGACCAAGTTACTTAAGCTTAAGTCACAGTCACAGTCAATAAATCAAGCAAATCATCCCTTATCAATTCACCGTTGGGCATATGGTTGCTCTCCACCACGTCACGGATCCGGAAATTCAGTTCAGAGTGAAAGCAATTTAATCTGTCACATTGTCGGAATGAAAAAGCAATGTGTCTTTTGTCTCATGCCCGCTTTCGATAGGAAGATACAGATCGAGATGTGACTTACGTGATTGATTGACCTGATAATAGATCAAGAAGGGTCGCAATCAGCCCTTACATCGATAATACAAACCAAAACACCATCAATTCTTCCGTCTATTATTTGTTTAACGAAATGTTAATCTAACCAAATTCCTGAACCCTGCTTGGTAAATATCTTATCGTTGTAAACTGAAGTTGACATAACTCAATTGGCTCTACGCATAGAGGATTTACTGCTTACTTTTTATCTGTGTAAGCAATATATTTCGTTCGTTCAATTTTATTATTCCATTATGACATAGCTTACATTTTAATCTGTTATCGTTCAATTTTGCCTTTCACTTAAATATTTGTCTATCGGGATGAGGAACTAGCTCCACGCAGTTTATAATACGCAATGCGTGAAGGACAAGACCTCTGGATGTATATAAATATAATAAGGTTTTAACGTGACAGATGACGAGTCTATCGCCGTTTGTCAAGCGCAATTATACATACCTCCTTTTCGGTATATTTGAATGAAGATAGATATGATTGTATCTATACATGTCTCCAACTGTAGATATATATAGGTAACAGCATATCATGCGATAGGCCGTAGAGACGTTACGTTGGTAAGCGAATATAATAGCACAAGTTTAAAAACCTTGAACGGGAACGTCATTCATAGCGACGTTGAAAATGGTTAAACATTTTTTTATTTCTAAATTATAGAAAAAAGAGTGACAAAGGGCTTATGAGTTTTAATAAACGAACGCAGGCTATAAGGGTTGGCAGGATGCCGTTCTTCCGCAGTCAACCGTGTGCGTTGTGAATAATTCAACACAAACATATAATACAATATACCTACTGTAAACAATGATCATGCACCCATAAATAACGAAGAAAAAACACCTTTTCGATCTTTTTGGCTTTCATATATATTGTTCACGCCTGTTAAATCTGCTCCCATAATAAAGCTAGTGTACGAAAGTGTGACAATAATTGGATCTCGCAAAACGTTACACGTTTTAATGTCTCTTATAGCATGAGTCCCAGAAGCTTTGGTAGAACAATAGGGAGGCAAAGAGGCTTTCAGCCAGGCATTTCTCAGGTGCTAAACACAGCAAAGGCCGCTGTCAGAGTAGGACCACGGCTTAGGGCGAAGCAGATTTCACGAGTAAGGAACCTGGTATAGACTAGGGTTCTATTAATGAAAACTTCTCATACAAAGCAAATGGTACGCCAATAATTGTGTGTTTTAAAAAATGAAGCGACTCTTGTGAGCAAGAGTAAAACCTACTATTAGAAGAATTAGCATATATATATCCATACCTCACAGTATAAAAAAAGGATGAATAAATAAATTGATTTCCGTAGAAAAGATTGTTGGTTTCCGGTACCACATTTGGGGGCAAGTGTGGTACCGGAAATCAATCTAAACAACATTCGAAAATGGAAAACAAGATGAATTAACCGGACGAGGTAAACGTATAGATACCTAAATCAAGTTAAACGAATTGTGCTTTGTTCATTTCAAACGTAATTATTTACTTTTGCCTACGTTTTTCCGGTTACATATAGACGTAGATATGTAACTTTCCCTTGTATTATAAATTATAATTATAAATATCAAATGTTCTTCAATTTGTACACAATTAGCCGTACTTCAAATGTAATGTTGTAGATAAAATAAGACTAAACAAAATAATTAAAATATAAAAAAAACCGTTGTTAGATTTGTTAGAGACAAAGCAAAGATTGCAAGATTTAACCCCGACTGTAGCAATGAGAATTTCTGAATATTGATACAGTGATTTATCACACCAAGTGCTCGATGGAAGCTTGACGGCTTGGTGAAAGAGTACAGAATGAGGAAGCCTGCATATGGGTGTATAATTTAAGTATGTGCTTGCATGATGGTGACAGCTCGCCATATGTTATACTAGCTCTTGCCCGTGGCTTCGCCCGCTTGGAGTTATAATAAAGCGAATGTAATTTTCCGTAGGAACTTTGAATTATCGGGATTAAAATGTAGCATATATACTAATCCTAGGTATAAGCCATCACCATTTCAACTTTAAGCCAATTCGGTTCAGCGGCTTTGCCGTGTAAGAGCAACAAATATCCAAACTTAAAAACTTTCGCCTTTATGATAGTAGTAAGATTGGCACCTGAATTTTATTTCCGAGAGAAAGAGGGTGCTGTTACGTCCTGCATACTCCTCCACTGTGTGTGTTCTTTGAAAGGGAAGAGAATATATTTGTGTAAGCACTTTGTTTTAATTTTGAATACTTACAAAGAACTGATATAATAATTTCATTAAAAACATATAGATATAACTCAATATGCTTCCAAAAAGCATCTACTCTACTCCTCGGCAAATATGTTCATTATTAAACCGGATGTCGGTTACCTAAATAAGCGAAAATGAAACGGAAACATGAAAGGTTCCGTTTAACAGCACAATTGAGTTTAAGTAGAGCTTAGTTACTTCGAAGCTCTGTATTTACACACGACCTTTGAATCAGAACTCTGTATCTTTAACATGAGCTTTTCATGTACCTCGATTCAATACACGTGATCTTCGGTTGATCCTAACTGAGCTGCTGAAGGAACACTTCTCAAGTTCAGGAGTTGCCCGACTGGAGCAGTACCTGCCTTACAGACTGTGTGAGTAGAGCGCTAGTTCTCTCGAAACTTATATATAATTTTTGCTGCTTCATCTTTACCACCTTACAGACAGGAAGTAAAGTGACAATTCCCTCATGACTTAGAGACTATTTTCGCTTCATCCACATTCATTTCTCTCTCTTTGTACATGCCCACCGATTTCAAGCGCTCTTGACGTTTGTCATTCCCATACTTGAATGTTCAACATCTTTCATTTTCATCATTTTCAGATTTATTTTGCTAGGAATTTCCTTTCTACTGTACCAAACGTTTCGGTTCTGAGCGAGTCTGATCCAGGTCATTAAGCTTCCAAGTCATTTAACTACATAATAATTAAAGACTTAGATTGAACTGAAAATGTATTCGAAACCTCGTAGCAATCTGCAATTCAAATTCTTTGCGTTTTTGCACTCATCTTTGTATTCGTATCATTTGTCATTTGACTACTAAGTGCTTTTTAAAATTGCGACGTACAGACAGGATACAGGTAGACAGGGTACTAATACCCTAGTTAGCTTTTTAAATTTATTCCTTTATCAAATCGTAGGTACAGTTAGTACCATTTGAAACAGAAGCAGTGTGCAGACAACTGCATATAAAATATACTTGCCTTATTGCGGGTTAATTTAATGTACTATTTTGACTTATGATATAGTTTAATATCAAGATCAAACCTTTTTTGGTCTGCCAGTTGCCTGCGACGCAAAGGTCGCAAGTTCGAATCCCGACTGTACCAATGAGTTTTTCGGAACTTAAGTACAGTGATTAGTCACACCACGAGCTTTACGGTGAAGGAAAACATCGAGAGAAAACCTGCATACGTCTGAGAAGAAATTCAAAGACGTATGTATAGTCGTGCTTGAGTAACGGCGATCGACTCGCCATCTGTCACGTTGGCACCTAATATACCTCTGGCGGAAAGTGGGTGTGTGGGTATTACCTATACACCTCAGCCTACCCCTTCCCTACCTACCCTACCCTTGTGGGAAGGCGTGAGGATATATATATATATATATATATATATATATATATATATATATATATATATATAGGTTTACTAAAACTAACAAAAAACTTACATTCAGTCGAATTAATAACCTCCTCAATCATTGAAGTCGTATATAGATCCAGAGCACACGTTCCTATCACTCATCCATTCTGCTGTCTAGTTTATCCGTCACAAGAAGATAATCCAATTTAAAGTCGAACGTTCGCATTTGACCTTAGTTGAAGGCAGTTGTGGAGTGTTGTTGTATAATTTTGTCCGTACAAGTTGCAACTATTGCGTTTTCACTTTGACATAGTGTGTCCTGCAGCGCTGTGGCCTTCGGAAAGAAATTAAAAGTGTATATATACACTTCATTCCACTCAACAGTTAATAGAACGTTCAGAAACTTATAAATAAATAGCACGTAAGTAAATATGTCTCAAGCGAAAGGCCCCTAGTGGGATGGCATAGTATTTATGTGCGAGTGTTTGGCTTGCTTTGGTTAAAAGTTAGTAGCGGGTTAAAGCATCAATGGATTTTGGTACATGTTTTTTTTAATATATAAATATATATTCTCACGCCTTCCCACAAGGGTCCTCGAAGGGGTAGGCAGAGGTGTATAGGTAATACCCACACACCCACTTTCCGCCAGAGATATATTTTAGGTGCCAACGTGACAGATGGCGAGTCCAAATATGGCGTAAATATATCCCGTATAAATTGCATAAAATAAAGTTTGCTATTTATTTTACAATTTATGAATTACTTCAACGGACTTGCCATAATGTAAACAGGTAAAAAGCGTTACAGGAAGGGTTCTATGTTTTCTCCTACACGGAGCAATAAAGGCTTCGCTTTCAATTTACTGTAACTTGCCCGTTTAGGAATATAATTTTATTGTCAATAGATCAATGCATAAAGCGACTCCTCTCAACTCCACTCGAGTTCGTGGATATTGAATATTCCTCAAATATTTAAGTGCCAACGTGACAGATGGCGAGTCTATCGCCGTTTCTCAAATACGACCGTACAGTTTTTGAATTTCTTCTCAAACTTATTCAGATTTTCTCTCGATGTTTTCCTTCGCCGTAAAGTTCGTAGAAACACATTCGTACAGTGGGGTTTTGTACATTTTTTTTAATTTATATTAAACAATACAATATATTTAGAGAGATCCCTATTATACTAATATAGAAGACCACAAATTTGGTATTCGTTAAGTTATACTTTAATAAGTATAAAACTAAATTATTTACCTTTAAGGTTTAGAGAAAATTCAGAGTTCAAAATTAATTGAGGAAAAAGGTTATTTTTTATATTAAAAATATTCTACTTACAACTGCAAAATGAATATACATTTGACATGAACCTCGTTAGGCTTCGCAGTAAAAGGCTTCGGTGTGTTGTTCAAACGATCAACATTGTATTAAAATGACTGTGACCTTCTTAAAATAAGAGCTACTAGGTTGAGACCATTAGCAATTTCAGCGGCTCGCTTAGCCAACCTATATGGCTAACCTATATCAGGACCTGTATGAAGATACTGCTGAATGTGGATGAAATGGTCCACAAGTCTGGAGAAAACTGGCACTCTACTTTATCTGCCTACCACATAAGGGACTGAGCGTGAAGTTAGGTACGAGTATTAAGTTGTATGTTGATGTGTATTAGAGTATTTAATAAGTTACCTAGAGAATTTAAGTTATTAAGCCATAGGCAATTTAAAGTTCAACTGTATAAGTGGTTGAATGACAATAACTTTTATAGTGTTAAAGAATTTTTTGAGTACTAACCTGGATTTGCATGCTGAAAACTCGGCAAAACATGTATGTACAAAATTATTTATTTATTAACACCAAATTTATACCATGTTTTTTTGCAAATAAATGGTTATTATTATTATTATTATTATTGTTACGAGTTTTGTTTACTGGCAGAAGTTAACTCGCTTTTTGTAAGTGAGTTTTGAAAAGTGTGTACACTGTAATGTTACCTAATAAAAACTTTCGACTATCAACCTTATATAACAGATGGAAGGGTTTAAATCCCGTGTTTATGATAGCTAATAATGTCGGAGTCGTTCTATGTAAATCAACCTTACCCTTTTGAAGATGGAATCGACAGGTCATTTGTAACGACATAACCTACTCATAAATTGGTGGGTAGGATCCGTCTGTCAACTCTATGATTTGGGTACGCCTTTCCTTTTGAATCTAAGTGAACTAATGAGTATATGTCTTATATTTACGCATAAAGATGCATAAAGATGTAGAGCCACGGAGGCCGAATGTTTTGTGTAGTCGCCTGCAACGCATGAATTATGAGAAAATTCAAGTCCCTGGACCTGTGATTTTTTTCCTGTACAATAAGTACAGAAATTAATAGAGTTTTAGAAGGAATATCTAATGGAAAGATGTATTAAGTTTGAGAAGTAATTCAAAGATGTACGCCACTATGTACTTGCTTTAAAGATGGCGATACACTCGCCTGCCATCACGTTGGTTATATATATGACGTAATTTATACATTCGTATATTTATTTTACTATATCTTTATTACTATATAATAATACACCTGCCTTTATTTACAATAACAACAATTAACAATGCATACAAAAAACATTGTATAACTAACTGCTTATAGATAAAATATTTGACCCAAATCGTTATCTCGCGGCAAAGTGCCGAGAAGACTAGCAGTATTGCCACGCTGGATAGCAATGCTGATTCTCTGAGCGAGAGAGAGACGTTCACTATGCACTATCGTAAATTTATAAAAGCATTTTTTGTGTTGATGTAACCTTTTAGGTAATGTAACTTTTATATACAAATTGTATTCTCTAAAACACGATATCTTTTTATCTAGTTATTCGAGGACGCAACGTAAAGGTCGTGTAAATATGAATATCCCTTTGGAGTCAGGAACAAGTTTTCCAATTTGCATATTTGACACGCATTTTATAGACCTTTAGAAAATATGCTGCATATGAGATTGGCGTCGCTGGAATATTCCAAGAGAAATTCATATTCTATGCGGTATTTTGCTATAAAATGATAAAGGTTAACGAAACAGATACCTAAGTATATTGCGTAAGGGGAAGATGAAGCAGAGGAAGAATATGTTCCAACTCATACGGGCATGGATCAGCTAGAATACTCGAAATCTGAAACACGAAAATGTATTAAAAGACTCACGAAAGTGGATAAAGCGAAAGAGGTAAGTCTAGAGGGCCCTCCCTTATCTCTGTCTACCCCGTGACATATTATTAATGTTAGTTTCAATTGTATAGCTATTCAATATATTTTTTGTAATAAGGAATAATATGTACCAGAACCCGTGGTGGCCAAGTGATTTGAGTAGTTGCATGATACACAAGGTCTGCAAGTTCGAACCTCAACTTTCCCAATTAACTTTCGGAACTTATGTACCATGACTAGTCACAATGCTTTACGGTTAAGGAAAACATCGAGAGGAAGCCTGTATATGTTTGAGAAGAAATTCAAAGGGATATGTAGGCATATAAAATATGTCTCTGACTGAAAGTGGATGTGTGATTACTACCTTTACACCTCTGCCTACCCCTTCGGGTAACCGGGGTTCTGCCTTACCCTTGTGGGAACGCGTGAAATTTTATTTTGGAAATAAAGAGATAATTTTATTAACCAAAAGTACTAGGAGACAATAAGCTGTTGGAGCCCTTTAATCTATTTTTAATTAAAAATTTACAAGTATCTTCATTTACGTTTGTAATTAATTATAATATAGAAACAGCAATTCCTAGACATTACTGGACAGCAGTTATACCTACTTTGAAATTATTACGTTTTCTGATACAAACACAAGGTCGAAATCTAAACTTAATTATAACGAATCGAAGATCCTAATTACAAAAATTTGGTTCGTCAAAATATTCTGGGAAAACATAATATTTATAGGAATACTTTAATTAATATGTATTAACTGTTTTATTTTCTTCGAGAAGAAAATAGGTATAGGTTTGGGCATGGCAGAACACGGGACAAGAGCGATGGGCGTACTCTGATTACGGTTCCGTACATCAGATATATTATTCTATAATATATCCTCACGCCTTCCCACAAGGGTCCCCGAAGGGGTAGGCAGAGGTGTATAGGTAATACCCACCCACTTTCCGCCAGAAGTATATTAGGTGCCAACGAGACAGATGGCGAGTCCATCGCCGTTACTCAAGCACGACTATACATACGCCTTTGAATTTTTTTCTTAGACGTATGCAGGTTTCCTCTCGATGTTTTCCTTCACCGTAAAGCTCGTGGTGTGACTAATCACTGTACTTAAGTTCAGAAAAACTCATTGGTACAGTCGGGATTCGAACTTGCGACCTTTGCGTCGCAGGCAACTGTTCGAACCACTCGGCCACCACGGCTCTTCTTCTAACCCGTCATAAAATGTACCTTGATAAAATACCATGAGAAATGAAGAATCTAATGAAGTGGTAATCTTATTGGTCTAAAGGTATAAGTAATTACCTTAGCAGTGAAGATGTTAGATTCGTATCCACAATCGTAGGTACAAATATTCGTGTTCATCACACAAATATCTGCCCTCAGCGGGATTCGAACCCGCGACCTCAAGTTTCGCAGTCAGGAGCTAACCACTAGACAGACGGCCGTCAAAGTAAGCAAGCAAGTAGCTTAAAGAGGCAACAGAGGAATAGTTCAACCTATTTCCACAGTTGATAATATAAAGGTACCAACGTGACAGATGGCGAGTCCGTCTTCCGCCCTCTAAGGCACAAGCCTTAGACGGACGTTAAACGTCACGTTACGTAAGACGGACTCGCATGCATTTAGTAAAAAGCTGTTATTTGAATATTAAAAACAGACACACCAATTTTATTTATTTGTATTTATAGATAAACCTATTCTTTTGACAATACACTGGCCTCGTGCTTGCAAGCATAACAGGGTTGAATAGACGCCAAAATTCCTGCAAGGCTCGCACAAATCCTTAATTTTGTTGTCAAAAATCTCCCCTTCAAACGCCTACTCATTTCTGATTCACCGTTAAGAGATTTCACTTACTACAGGATGACACGGCATATATTTGAAAAGGTAATTAATGATGGTCTTCGTTATAACGGTTTTCCACCTGATTGACACAATTCAGGTGGTTGGATAACGGCTATTTCAATATTATGGATCTTCACGGCTTCATACAAGGGTCTCCGGGGGGTAGTCAAGTACTACTACACCCTTTTTCCGTCGGAGAAATATGACATTAGGTGACGGATGACGAGTCTGTCGCCGGTTTTCAATTATGCACCACGATACATAGGTACTACTTATTGGAGTTATTTCTACGTAAACGAAGTTCAGTGTTTTCCTCCGCTGTAGCTCTTAGTGTGATTGATTTAGAGAAAAATCTCATTGATATAGATAGTGCTATCCACGAATACGCGCCCCACTATTCTTCCTTATAGTTTATAGTGTATGTGTGCAACCTTCTACTAATGTTTGAGTATTATCAGTACACACTGATTGCCCATGAATGCACACGTACACTACAATTAATAGACTCGTGTCATACTCCTCGCATCCCGCGACCCCCTCGACTAGAAATCGTGTGCGCGGCTTCGTGGATGTCTCTATCTATACAGTTCTTTGCAGTAACCACACTCTACCCCGGTTCTTGTCAATTTGATTATTTGGTATCCGAATAACGGTAATAGCACCCTTCCCATAAAGGTAGGCAGAGGTGTATAGGTAATACCCACACACCCACTTTCCACCAGATATATATTAGGTACCAACGAGATAGATATGCCTTTGAATGCTAGATAAAACCTCATTGTTGAATGCTTCTCAGGCGTATTCAGGTTTCCTCTCAATGTTTTCCTTCACCGTAAAACTCATGGTGTTACTAATAGCTTTGATGGATGAATATTGAATACGGTTATAGCTTTGATTATATAATGAACTGCAAATATTCTCTAGAGGTTTGATTAATGTACCATACTCATTTATAATGTACTTGTTACTTTGTGATGTTGTTTAAATTTTGATAAGAATTTATTTAGGTACCTATACTTAATTATTAATAGTTATTTTTTGTGTTTAGTAGTAATAAATCTAGCGTAGGTATACAGCTTAAAGCCGACTTAAAAAAATGCAAAATTATGTTATAGGAAAGGTCTATACGTTACATTTATTGGATTTAGTATTGTTTTAAACTTTTTAGGGCAAATTAGTAGAGCTTTTTGAAGTCTATACTGTAATATTTTTTATTTTTAAAATATTTAGTTATTTAATTTTGTAGATGCGTAGATATTATAACGACGGCAAAATGAAACTGTTATTTTATTTACACGTTAATTCTCCAAATCAAGTACCTATATTTATATATGTACACTGCTTGATTTATTTACAATAACAACAATTAATAATATTTACAAAGAACAGTTGAAACTAACTACTTACAGATAAAATATTTGTCCCAAATCGGTATCCCGAGGCAGCGTGGCAAGAAGACTAGCAGCATTGCCACGCTGGATAGCAATGCTGATTCTCTGAGCGAGATATGTTCCAGCCCACCTGTCACGAGAGGTCTCGACTAGACGGCGCGAGACCTCTTTAAAAAGATGGTGAGCCTCAGGACCCCAAGGCCCCAGAGTTTCAACCGCAAATGCAGCAAATATGTAACCTGTTATATGTACATAATAATAATATGAGCCAAGAGCAAAGGAAGGTTAAAGGTTTCTAACACTACACCCCTTTAGAAGCCATAAGACGACAATATTCGTGTAATTTATAAGGGATGAACAAATATCTTGTATAATCCCTTGAAAGCCTCGGCTAACGTCTTATTGCGTTATCTTTCAACCTCGATCTCTAACATAAAGCTGAAATGTAAATAAGCATACTTGAACCATTTACTATTCATCGGTCTTGGTCCCAAATGGGACCACACAATGCACTAATCTATGGAAGTAGTTCGGGTCCGGATCGCAAAGTAGAGACCGCCCATAAACAAGATTTAATAAGTTAAGTGTAATAAAGTAATTACAATTTGAGTCTCAACATTTTGGGTGACCTTTAAAGTAAGAAAGCATTAGGAAACGGATTTCATATTATGAGTTAGTACTAGAACTTAATACATGTGATGTTGTGAACAAGAACATTCACAACAATAATAATTCGATCATTTTAAGGCGGCAATTATAAACATACATACATATCATCACGTTGAGTCCCTAACAGGGTAGGCCGAGAGTATAGAGCGCCAGTTCTCTCTAGACTTACATATCTCTTTCGTTTCGTCCACATTCATCAGTCTCTTCATACATGCTCGTCGGTTTCGAGCATGTATTATTTATAATAGGAGTTCTTAAAGAGTGCGTGGGAGTTCCTGCAGTGTCGGCAACGCACGAACTTGCTGTTACAATCGTATAGGCGGCGATGATTTGTGATGTTGCGAAGACAAGCAAAATATGGATTTCTGGAAACACAACCCTACCCCGTAGCAGTAGTTCAACTGCGATCTTCTAAACGGTGGAGGTACTACCCCAGTCCGGGAACATAATTTTATAAAGGTTTATCTTACTAATATCTTACTAATATTATAAATGTGAAAGTTTTTAAGTTTGGATGTTTGCGGTTCTTTTACGGCAAAACGGCTGAACCGATTTGGCTGAAAGTTGAAATCGTGATGGCTTATACCTAGGAATAGGGCAAAGGCTACTTTATTTTTTTTAATCTCGAAGGTCTAATATTATGAAGTAAGATGCTCTTTCACGGCATAGCGGCTGAATCGATCCTAGCAGGAAAATACTTAAGCTACTTTTACGAACTCCACGCGGGCGAAGCCGCGGGCATAAGTACTATAATAAATGAATTTGAAGAAATTCTTTCGCATTGTCTAAAAATTGCCTCTTTGACGAGTAAGTTATATTGCCAGGGATGTTAATAAGTCGTGTGCATCATGCTTCGACAGTCAAACCAATTGTGCTGGAGTGCTTAGTATGGTGCTTATAAATGTTCTCGCCTGTTGACTTTGTTTCTTTGAAGTACGTGGGGGAGACTGCTAATACAACTCTTTATTGGTGCTGGCTGAACGCGTAATTTTAAATTAAGTATGTAGGCTTCTCACGTATAATTAATAAAAAAATATGGATACCATAGACAATAGTAATAATAAATAAAACTGGCGCGTACCATAAATGCATTATGGCGTTATTAATGTCATGACAGAGGAAAAACAATTGATATACATTTCATCCAATTTACGAGTTCTCTTACAGGACCCTAACTTTTTTAATTTTGCTTGGAACTCATAGACTTCTCAGTAGTAACTACACACCCACTTTCCGCCGGAGATTTTAGCTGCCAACGTGACAAACAGCGATTCCATAGTACGACAATGCATACGCCTTTGAATTTCCTATTAAATATATACATGTCTCCTCTTGATATTTCCATCGCTGTATAACTCGTGATTAATTACTGTACTTAACTTCAGATAAACTCATTGGTACAGACGGGGTTCAAATTCTCTATAAAATTATAATAATTGTTAATATCAGCCATAACTAATGAAAACACCTTCAAATAGACCATCAGTTGTCATCAGAAAACGATTTTTAAATAATGACCACTTGCCTTAGGGTCATGGTGCTCCAGGGTGCAGGGTGCTCCAAATAAAAAAACTAAAAACAATTATTGTTAAGTGTTAATTTAATTCTTGCAACAATACGTATGAAAATAAGTTATTTCCCATAAACTTCCTATCTTCCATATGTTAGTCTATGTAAGTTACGTTAGTGCAAGAACTGGAATGCGTTTGATTTGATCTAGGGATGGAACGTGGTCTAAGCATTGTAAATATGTTGTGTCAACCATTTGATACTTATCCTTTTACATGTCTAAGGCACCGTTATACAAATTTCTTCAACGTTAAGTTGCTTGTAGCTAATCTTTGAAATCCAGACGCATGTAATGTTTGTGTGGGTGAATATAGTACCGTCCTTAGCAAGATATCATCAATTTCAATTAACATTACGTATTAAGAAGTAGAAGAGTTGTCGTCCTCTTAAATAAACTTAGCCTCATTAATAAAGAAACCTTCAAATTAATGTTATATATAATATAATGTTATATATTCGTGGAAAGGTATTAATTTTTTTTAAATAATATATATATTCTTCAGTAATTATATATTTTCGGTTTTATTTTTCTAAACATTTAGTTTATAAGTTATGACCAGAGATGGCGCTTTATTTGATGTAAATCGCCCTATCAAAGATTTGTATGGCACATACTAAATTTGACCGTGGTCCAAACCCGAGATAAGAGCACCTATCTTAACACCTATTTTGTGACAGGCTTTCGGTTTCGGTTGATCAATCGAAATAAACAGTTTAGATTAGAACCAATGTTGTCGAACTCGAGCAAGCAATGGTTTGTTAAGTTACTCTACTTAACAATATTAGGAGCTCAATCTGATTGGTTATCAAATTAATAACTTTGACAAACAGACTTAATTACTCAAAGGGACATCGAATATTTGACGCGGTTTAATTTTCAAAGATGGTATAATACTCGTTAACAATTTTGCTTAGCCTCGGTGCAACACTTCAGCAATCCTTTTATCTTTGAGACGGGATTAACGAGTTTGCCACCAGAAACTTAATGTCGAGTTTGACTTTGCATAAAACTATAAGATGAACTAAGCTAACTTCATGCTGTTGTCACGAGTTGAAAAGGACGTCGATTTTAATTTACCCTCTAGTTTTTGGATACCTCACTTACCCGGTCAAGTTTAAGGTAACGTAACTGAGTTTTAACTTTGTGTTACAAAAAAGGGTATGTATGCATTTGAAAAAAGAACACACTCTTTTGAAATATTACGGTACCTGCATGTGTTGCTAGTGTAATATTCGTTATATTTACAAAATTTCTGAAAAAAAAATTAGGTTCTATCTTTAATATCTATAAAAAAAAACTAGGATTTTTTTCTTTATCATATCGCATAAATTTAGAAATACTTATTGGTACGGGTGGCAAAGTTGTTGTTGTACCTCTGCCTACCCCTTCGGGGACCATTGTATGAGCCGTGAAGACATATACATACCTCTATAACTATATGTTTAAATCAATATTGATTTTGAAGAGAAATGTGTAAATTCCAATACACTCCAATTAAGTATTCGTTGAAGGGAAGCCTCAAATAAACCGGACATAAAATGTGTTTTAATGTAAACGGGAGACGAGGCGTGAAAGCCTTCTGAAATATTCAGAGCCTGTCGACGCGCCGGCTTTTACTCGCCTGTTAATCACATATGAATATTTTTTTAAGTAGGTAATCTATATTTTATTTACTTCTTTGCAACCTGTCGCGATCACGATCACGTGATGTAGTTTAGTGTGATCAAATATACTAGTTATCCCGCCCTGCTTTGCTCGGGTGAAAAATACGATGGTGGCGCCACCTATCGGGTCCAATTGTGATTCTTAACCATTTTTTTATTCACCTGAAGACACGAATAACAAGAAAAATTCTTTAAATCGGTCCTTTTGCCTTAGCTTATTATAAACGGCTTTATATTGCTTCTCAGCGGTATGCAGGCTTCCTCTCGATGGTTTCCTTAACCGTGGTGTGACTACTAAAGATTATTGGTGTTGTGAGCTCGATATTCACAAATGTAGCAAGTAATCAGCCGAGTGAATCCGGTTCGTGAATTATTTAGCATTGCTTTGTGCCTCAACTCAAAGGAGTTAGTATAATGACATGAATTTGATCATCCAACTGTGATTCCTATCTCCCTTATTGTCGAAACACGATAGTTGAACGAATGGTGAAATAGTGTTAACGAATAATTAGTGAAGCGCAATGGGGTACAGGGTATTATTACAATATTTATATTAGGAAGTAGACAAAGTTTAAAATGCTCAGATTTTAAGCTCGCTTGTTCAGCCGCGGCAAATTGATTGCGTTTGTATATTTTTCTCTGGAAGAAAATATATTCTATGTGTGTATCCTGCAAATAATCTATCTCTAAGTACCTTATTTCATGCAATTATGTTCAGCAGTACTGGCGTGATTGTGTAACAAACATCCTTGCCTCCTGGCACCCTAATATATTATGTGAAGAATTGTTCGACATGATGCCCACTTCTACCTCCTACCACCTCTCGCCATCAACGGGGAATTTATCCCCATACCTTGGAACTAGATAGTTACCACTGGTGTTGCAAGCGCCATAGGCGGCGGTAACCGCTTACCATCAAACCAAAAAGTAAAAGGTAGGCAAATAGGATAAAGCAGTTGTAAAACTAACTAGGTACAGTTAATGTTTGTCAAAAAAGGTGTAAGAAATTATGACGATAATTAAACGTATTTTAACTGAATTCACCTCCTTTACGCATTCGATGGAATAATTATATTTAAAAAAAGAAAACATTAGGATCGGGACCAATCAATGAAGATATCGCATAGCACATTAAAAAAGAAAAGATTTGACGAAGAATCCCTTTCGTGGAATTCAGAGAAACCCACGTATAATTATATTCTCCATTAAGTGAAACTTTATCCATAAGTCATTAAATGTTCTGTGTTCGTTCTATCTCCTTAGAAAATAATATTGATCATACGGACTGTAACAGATGAAGCTGTGTTTAAAGTTAGACCGACGCCAAGATGTATGAAGATAGCAATATTTTTTTTAACATTATTTTATTTTGGGATTTTCAAGTCTCTAGGGTTTGGGCTTAGCGGGCTTTGATTCGAGATTTCAAATGAGCGCCCATTAACAATAGACCGGTGTGCTGGGAATTAGATCGTATACTTGCATTATTACGCTTCGTACTTATGACCTTAAAAAAAGCCGTGGTGGCCGAGTGGTTCGAGCAGTTGCCTGCGACGCAAAGGTCGCAAGTTCGAATCCCGCCTGTACCAATGAGTTTTTCTGAACTTAAGTACAGTGATTAGTCACACCACGAGCTTTACGGTGAAGGAAAACATCGAGAGGAAACCTGCATACGTCTGAGAAGAATTTCAAAGGCGTATGTATAGTCGTGCTCGAGTAACGGCGATGGACTCGCCATCTATCACGTTGGCACCTAATATACCTCTGGCGGAAAGTGGGTGTGTGGGTATTACCTATACACCTCTGCCTACCCCTTCGGGGACCCTTGTGGGAAGGCGTGAGGATATATTATACTTATGACCTCCGAAATTTATTTGGAGGATAAATATTTTACTCTGCGCTAAAAAACTGGCTAGACTAAGGTTCTGTTATTCGAAAGAGATGAAAATGTAACTGAGTGTGTTATATCGGTAAATGGGCAAATTATAGAGTGAATGAATGAATTTATATCCAGGAAGAATGTTCACACAAGATGGAAAGTATGAAAAAGACATTGATAAAAGGATACCTGCCGGTACAAAAGTGAATGGGGCTATAAAATATAAATAATATAATAGGATGCTCGAGTAGCTGTTATACACGATATTGGTGCTCACTTTATTGTACGTAAGCGAATTCTGGGTATGACGAAGGAAGCATGAAAGTAGCATACATGCAGTTGAGACAAGATCACTTCGAAAAATCGTCGGTCTACCCCGTTAGAGACTCGGCATGATGGTATGTATGTAAATATTGAACGGCTATTTTCGGTGTATTTTCACAATCATATAGTCATTGACAACCCAAGTAAATATAGTGTATAACACTTGAGGGTATGTTGTTTTCCAACCCCTTCCCGTCATATCTGCCATTTGAATGAAGAGCTGTTTGTTCCGCTTCTACAGACAAACGGATTCCCGATTTCAATTAAAGTTCAGCAGAGTTCCGTCCATCCTGGAAAGTGTATCCTATGCCGGCAGAAAGCTAGTGTCGCAATAGTGTGTAGTATAAAAATAAATAAAAATTAAATACCTTGAATTAAACAAAGCTTGTGTTATGGTAACTAGGCGACAACAATACATGGGTCGCCCAAGACTAAGGTGAAAATTCTTGTGTTCATCACACACATATCTGCCCTCAGCCGGAATCGAACCCGCGACCTCAAGTTTCGCAGTCAGGAGCACTAACCACTAGGCCAGACGGCCGTCTGTATTATTTTTTATATATTACAATACTGTTTGTTAATACCCTGGTTGAGGCAATACAGTTCATTTCAGTTTTTGAGGCGAATGTCTCGGTCTTTCACGTTAGCACCCAAAATATATCTCTTTCGGAAAGTAGGTGTGTGAGAACTATCTACTCACCTCTACCTACCCTTTCGGAGACCCTTGTCAAATATATAAAAAAGACAACTCAATCTACATCAAAATAAAAAAAAATAAATATGTATATAATCTACATCATAAACAACATTGTTGGCTATGTAACTCATTCAACAACAAAAGCCGCATTTGTTGCTTAAAAAACTCCATTGTCAAGAATTAACTTACAACTGGCAGCTAACATTATTGTTATCTTTAAAAGCATTTTAATCTCCCCAGAAGACTTGGAAAATTTTACGTCATTTAAGTCGCTGCGAAATCGCAGTGCTCTTAAGAAATGATTTTTATAACTAAAAGAAATACAGAATTGAGGAAATAATAAAGCTGTAAAGATGATAAATATCTTGGTAAATTTGTACGGTAAGATTTACCAAAAAATAAATATTATAAGTACAGACATTACTTAACGAATCCTCTCATTTTTTATAACGAATACCATGTTTCGGTGAATTCTGAACTCTTTTTTGTGAATAACAATTTACAATGATTTTGCAATGAGGAACATAAAATTTTAAGTTTTATATATAATTTTAATGTATGTAATATTGTAATCAAATGTAAATAGATCATGTTATCTGATAAATAAATAAATAATAATAATAAAGCCTTTAGATCTTTCTCTCTGATCGATCTGATCTGTCAATTTATTTATGTCAGCAAGAACAACACGAAAAGTGTTTGTCTTTTAGTTTTAACAATCAGCATTTGAAGTTTGTTTATTGGGTCAAATATTTTATCTATAAGTAGTAAGTTATGCATCTGTTGTTTATAACATGACAATATATTCATTATCGTGTCGTATTATCTGGTAAAAGTTTTTTGGATGAATTTTTTTTATTTCTCTTTACAACCCTTGTACCCTTCGTCGGGAGTAGTGCTCGATAGTGGGAGGAAGAAATGGCTATAAAAAAGAATACCCACGATAAAAAAAAATAACATTAAATCTTTTTTAGATTTAATCCGTACGTACCTAAGTTAGTTTTGTAGTGAACATTGAATCTTTTAAACTAAACTAAAGTTCTTTGGTCAAAAATAAACGTAACATTTATTCGAAACCTAACACTTCAAGTTACGGCAAAATTGACCCCAGTTCAATTAATTCTATTCACTAGGTTTAATTAATGGAACTTAAGTTGCTATAACAGCCTCAAAATCAACGAAACAAATTACGAAAGCTCTCCAACTTTGAAGTATTTACTGTGAGTCGGCTTCATAAATTGGCCTAAACTTTGACAGATCCCGAGTAGGTAAGTACACCTTTAGATTTTGCTGTTAAACTTGATATTTTACTTAAACTATCAGATTTACTAATTTCACTTTTTTAAGGCACAATTTTCTTCTCTGCGAAAATGAGAACTTTATTCGGTGAATTCCAACCGGTTCTCCGCATAACGATATTCACAATAGGCTCTTAAACTTCACGAGTGCTTTATTTGAGCGTGATTGGAATAAAATTGTTACATATCCACCAAATATGATTATTGTTAAATAGTTGCGGTTTATTCGGAAACCAAATAATTTTTATTTCCATGCTCTCTCTCGAGGAGAAGTTATAAAAATGTTAATGATACAGATTCTTAAAATGATAATTTTGCGTTGTTCGGTTTGTTGTCTGCAAATCATCACGTCAATAGAATACTTTCGCGTTGATTCGGCGTTTGTCGTGCGATTTCAGTTTTCTTGAGCAATTTATTTGGGTAGGTAACATTTCTTTGGGAAACGAGATTAGTAAGCAACGCGAGGATTCTTTTGTGGAGAAATCCCTTTGAGAAATTAGAACAAAAAATGAATTTGTTTCGTTCAACGCACCAAAACGTCTTGTTTATTTGCAATATTCAAAACATTCGAAGTTTATATATTTCTTTGGTGCACTAAAATCTACATCTTGCACGCATGTTTATATGTGATGGAAAGTATGAAAAGGATATTAAATCAATGATAACCTGCTGATAAAAATGTGAGAACAGATCACAGCACAAAATACGTGCGTGCGAACGTGCAAAGCAACTGGCGTGATTGTAAAAATGAAGAAAGGCAGTTGCCTGCGACGCAATGGTCGCAAGTTCGAATCCCGACTGTACTGAATGAGTTTTTCTGAAAGTACAGTGATTAGTCGTCAAACCACGAGCTTTACGGTGAAGGAAAACATCGAGAGGAAACCTGCATACGTCTGAGAAGCAATTCAAAGGCATATGAATAGTCTTGCTTGAGTTACGGCGATGGACTCGCCATTTGTCACGTTGGCACCTAATATACCTCTGGCGGAAAGTGGGTGTGTGGGTATTTATTACCTATACACCTCTGCCTACCCCTTCGGGGACCATTGTGGGAAGAGGTGAGGATATATTATTAAATTGTATATATTTATATTGCTCCAATGTGGAACACCACGGAACTGCTCCATCCAGATTCTATTTAATTGACAACTATGTATTTGCATTTACATTTCTATACATTTTGCTCTTGAGGGAATATGAACAGGAATATGTTACTTGGTTTATTTTTAGTAACAGATTTACTGTAGAGGGATTCGAGTTATTCGAACGCAAATGTTTTTATATGACAGAGGGATTTATTGTGCTACAAAGTAATGAAAATGAATGTTATGTAGTAATTTATATTTCATACATATTAAATGCTCAATTTAAACGGGTACCAAACGCGTAGAGATTTTACGAGCATATTGGTATTTGAAATTTGAAGCTATAGATATAAATGTTTGCTGCAGGCGGGGATTGAATAATTCAACTACGGTAAATTAGGATTGATCTTCTTATATACAAATCCAATTCCCGTTCGTTAGTCTCACAAAAACTGGAGAAAAAATCGTGTGATTTTGGCGATTATTTTGCGTATGTTTGAATGAACCCTTGAATCGTTTAGATACATAAATAAAACTCGTTTTTTTTCACCTAAAAAAAGCTGGTTAATTTGTAAAATATAGATGTATATTTTTTTTTGTATCTAAACCAGCTAACTTAAACGCCATTTGAACGTACGCAAATGTAGCTTGGGTGTCGCTATGAAATGTCACACGTGCAGTATACAAGATTATTATAGCCTAAGTGGTCCCACTGTCTAGATGCTAGGTGATCTAGGAGCACGTACCTAGACATATTACCTGGGGGCGGTACGTGACGTGATATCTCTATTAAGGTCTAAGAAAGGGTCAGTTGTATGTGAGTATAAACCTAGCCCTTTCGCACGCTTAGTTACTAACAACAGCACGTTTTCATAAGACCTTTTCATTAGTCATGTACAGTAAAGCAAGTTTGTAGAATTAGTTCTTCTTAATACACATATTATATCCTCACGCCATTCCACAAGGAGGGCATCAAAATTACTACTCTGAAACTTTCACTCATTGTCTTAATGGAAAATGTCAATATCTTCACAATGAGTCCCTCAAGAGGTAAACAGAGGAAGTAGAGCGCTAGTTCTCTCTAGACTTCCTTCGCTTCGTCCACGTTCATCAGTCCTTGCAATGCTCACCGGTTCAGAGTGCCCTTGACGCTCCCATCCTTGAGTACCCGGTTGATTTGTCGTGTCGTCATGTGACCGATTTTCTTTGAACCACTTTCTCGCGTTTAAATTATTGATGAGATCATCAAACGTGAATGTATGTAAGGAAAGAAAAGGGGAAGCATCATTAGGTCTGTAAGTCCACAAGAATTTCAGTAAGAATCTGTTTTTTTATTAATATTTATTGTACATATTTAAACGGAATTAATGATGAAACAAGTACTTTCTGTAAAAACACACAAAAAGTTTTTGCCAAATTAAATTCACACAGTTTTAGGTAGGTAAGTTTTTCCGTTTTAATACTATGTAGATTAATTTAATAGGTTTGTGCCACGCGTTTAGTCCCTCAGGACAACCCGGACATGGCCGCATATAATGATGTTTGACAATGCGAATTTTCGTGCTAATGAATTAAAAAAGGGTTTGACATTGTATTTTAAGCAATCACTCGATAAAATCTATGTGAATCTATGTGAAGAAAATCAAAAAGAGGAAACCTACACACGCTTGAGAAGAAATACATAGATGTATGTATAGTCATAGTATATGTGAGTAACGGCGACGGACTCGCCATCTGACACTTGCACTTAAAATACCCGGCGAAAAAATTTTCTCCGGCGAAAAGTGGGTGTGCACCACATCTCTCCCTCCCGCCTAGCTATACTTACTCTAGGTCTAGTCAATTTATCTGGAAGTGTCAAGGTATTAATTATTTTCTTTCCTTTTTTTTTCTCGGACAATTTTTTCCAGTATTGAACCACCACGGGCCTAGGCTGGAGTACTTGGCCGATATCATTATTCATAAGGAGTGGTTTACGGAACGTGTGACAATCATAGTGTTTAGTATTGCCATTTGTTATTATTACTAACGTAGATTTTCTCCTTGGTTACAGCCATGAATATCTCGCTTCAAATAACAGCAGTAGTGCTGGCGGCGGCGTGCCTCTGCTTCGCGGAAGGCGCTCCCGATGGGCGCCTCACGCGCAAGCAGCAACGCCCCACGCGCGGCTTCAAGAACGTCGAGATGATGACCGCTAGGGGGTTCGGCAAGCGAGACCACCCACACACCAGGGCTCAGCGTGAGTTAAGAAATAACATTCAATTATACCAGGGATTCCAGAACTATTTTTGACAAGATACTTTTACAAAATGCACTGATACCTCAGACCCCCAAAGCTAAATAACTTCTGAGTGCCAATGGGCTCATGCACAATCGATTTCTTTAGCTTTTTAAAAGTACTGCAGTGACACTTCCTACTGAAATATTAGTAATTCCTATAAACAAATCAGTATCCGTAACACTATACACAGTATCAAATATACTATGAAAGTTTCCAATACGAACTTGTGCTAGGAGTCGATTTTAAGACCTCTTCAAGCTAAAAAACCAGTTTTCATTAAGTCGACCCCTGGGATACAGACAGACTTTGGGAACCCCTGATCTATACCAATCTTAAAATGAATTTGAATGTTTGAACACGATAATATCAATAACTACTAAACAGATTTTGGTCCGAAAAGTGCATTAGATAGCCCGTTTATTGAAGAGAACTATCATCATGCGACCCAAGGGAGGGGAAAATCCAAATTCAACACGGATGAAATCACGGGGCACAGCTAGTGAACCTATAATTTTAACATATACATGCATGATGTGACTGAATTTGGAATATTGAACATTAAATTAAACTATACAAGGTCGAAAGTGGGTTATGAGAAATTTATGGAACTGATGTGATAATAATAGTCGTACTGATGTGTCAAAACGCCACTTTCGTTTTTATTTTGTATAGATTTAAGGTTTATGCCAGTTTAGAATTTTATAGGAATGGCGCCAGTGTCGTCCAAGAAGATGCTTACACAGATCATAAGTATTAAAAAGTTAAGGAGATAGACGAAATAATACTTATTGGAATTCTAAACAATCCATTTTTCTTATCAGTAACATGACGTATTTGATCAACTCAAATGGAGTGTTAGAGATACTGTAATGTCGCAAAAGATCACTGATTAGATCATAGCACAAGACCGTATGCCAAAGATTTAAAAGATTACTAGAAGAAGCTAGCTTAAATAATGTTATTTCCTTAAGTCACATGTTTTGATGGGTAATGGAGTAATCGTGTAATGGACAAGGTATTTAAAAATCAAGGGAGTTTTATGGTATCAGATAAAAAAGAACAAGAGTACACAAAATGACTGCTGAATTGTTACTTTCGTCGCAAACCAGAAAGGTAGGCATACTTGGTGTAAATTTAATGCTACATGCTGTTTTAAACAGCATGTTTTTATGATACAAAATTCAAAGTTTCCATGAATCGTTTTATAAAGTTGCATAAATTTGAAAGACGATTAATTATGTATCTATGTATAAGTCTATAAATAGCATGTATTCGAGTTTTGAAATAAATAAGGGAAATTTTGTTATATACAAAATTGTATATAACAAAGTTTTATTCAACGCAGTTAATGTTATATGCATCATAGAAGCTTAAAAATCTCCAAATTTACTTTAATTAATTAAAGTCTTACTCGTACAATGAGAAATTAACACCCCATTAAAATGTATATGTATGTGTTAATTTCAAATTGTACATTTTACCGCAAGAAAATTAGACCGTATAGGCGGCGCTGCGATCGGTTAAAAACTTTTTAACGAAGCGGTGCTGGGCGGGCTATTAAGTATATATTGAAAATGCAACAAAACCAGAATATAAATATAATGTTTACTTACAACTTTTAACAAAGGAGACATGGAGTATAATCTACTAAATAGGACTTACGTGTGGAGTATGAATATATAACACGAACAAAGTAAAAATTACTTTCTCAACAAGTATAAGTCTGCATTTGACAAATATCATATTCAAAGAAATTAGAAATTACGTCCTCAGTGGTCTGGTAATAGTCCGCATAATTTGTTATGAATACAACTCTGCATTCCCATTTATTTTCGTATTCAAATAAACCAGGAATTGAGTTGGAGTTCGTAAAACTTTCATCTCTATTGCGGGGTTATCTATAAAGTTTCATTGCTTTTTCATTGTTACTGTTGATGTGAAACATTTAACCATTTCGTACCACACGTGATAACATCAAAGTTTCATCTAAAAACATGGTAGTTTACATTTCCAAAAACATCAGTATGTTACTTCAGTAAACCGTTTTGTTTCTTTACATTATATTCATTTTTCATCAATTCAATAACGGATTTTGGGTAACCTAAAACCGTTAATCATGTGATGGAATATTCAGATATAGGATAGAATGTTTTTTTTTTGTTTTTTTGGTATTGTCTCTCGTAGCGTGAGTTCCGGGAACTTTTGCTACTTAACCGGTCAATGGCGAGACCTAGGCCTCCAGCCAGGTAGGGTAGAATGGTATTTATACCTGGGTTTTATACCCTCGTAAATATATAAATATTTTTTAAATATCAGATTATTACTTTACCATGGCAAACGTCACAAGCCATTCATCCTTTAGATGACGTTTTATTTCTCCACAAGTGTTAAGTAATTTTTTTTACACAATAAAACTGACTTTTTAACAACCTACATTAAGCATTGATTTATGTATGTAATGAACATGTCAGTTAAGAGTTTTGGGCCCATGTTTTCATTGCTGGTTCACAACTTTTGGTGGAATGCGGTTGCTGTTTAGGGAAGAATGCACTTGTATTACTATTAACTTTAAGCTTATCATTGGTAAGTATAGTGTACTAGAAAATTTAAGAAATATTTGTCATCCTGAAGGCGACGTAGATCACCAAACACCAGAGCGCGACCGCACGAATCGAGGCACGCCTACGTTTAAGAGTCCTACTGTAGGAATCGCCAGAGATTTTGGAAAAAGGACGCCGGAATCGGAGACTGAAGGTACCAAAGTTGATTGGGTTTCCGGTGTGTCTCAATGGAGGGCAAATTAACCCCATACAGACGGAAGCTTGCGTACGAAAATATCTCAGCTTGTACTATAACTAAAGATAGTACCTACATATGTAACTTTCAGAAAATGGTATACGAAGCCTTTTAACAGGACTATCCATAGAGCGGTATCGCTTTACAGGTGTTTCTGGAAATGATCGTGCTACAAATAGAAACACAATGACTTAAATGTGCTCAAAACTCCTTTATTCAGAACTCTATTTATTCCACACGAGTACTTTCAAATGAAGCAGAGAAATTGAGAATACTTCACTGTAATAGAGTAAGATGAAATACTTTCTAAATAAAGGAGTAAGTTTTCAACTTTGAAACGTTTCAGTAACACTAATAATTTTAGACAATATTACGTTTCAAAGTTGGCAACTTTGTATCGCTCTCTGTCACAAGAATACCTGAGATTTTCCTTTCAACTCGAGCGGGAAAACGAGACTGGATGAGCGGAGTAATAATACCAAATTGACTGGTTGCTTAGAACGTCGTGTGCCTGTTTCCTATGTTAATAATAATCATAGGGTTCTTTCTCTGGGACCCTAGCCATCGGTAGCTTGTACTTGATACCGGTGGGCTATATTTCAAATTTTATTCTGTAAGATAGTAAGTATATAAAAAAAGCCGCAATGGATGGTAGACCCAATGTAAGCAGTCGTGATAATTCAATTTGCTACTGGCAATATCCCACACACCCTGCATATAAGCCTCAAAATCCACTATATATCAAAGTCACATCTACATATACAATTTTAAAAGGCTGTAAATCTTAAACATGCCGAAGAATCCACAATTTTCATTGTCGTCGAAAAATGTAGGTCAACCTCTTATTTCAAGACAGAAGACATATATACAAAGCAAAAGTGTGTGCAAGAAGAGGCAGAGGAAGGCCACGTTCCAACTACCTGGATCAAATAGATCGGACTCTGAAGTACGGAAACGTTAAGATTACTCGAAACCGACGAGCATGTATGAAGAGACTGATGAATGTGGACGAAGCGAAAGAGGTATGTAAGTCTAGAGAGAACTGGCGCTTTATACTCTCTGCCTACCCCGTTAGGGACTTGGCGTGATGATATGTATGTATGTATGTATGTATGTATGTATGTATGTATATAGTGAAAAATATAAACACTAATGATAATGTTCATTAAGCCACGAGGGATTTCACATTCTTAATCTATTAAGGGACCCTGTCTTTCTAATAATTCGGTTGTTACACTGTTAAGTGTAACATCACAATTACACACTTGTGTAAGAACTAGTACTCGTGTGTGTGTGTATATTGAAACACTGATATTCATCTATCATACTCATTAATCTCAGACAACTAATGACACCTTTCCAACACACTACAGACCAAGATTATGAGGCCCCAGCTCGCAAGAAGTTTAACCCCAAGACCAGTCTGATGGTGGCTTATGACTTCGGCAAGCGAAGTGGTAACGATGATCGTATTGATGAAGGTAAAAATTATACGAAGCTTCGGATGATTCAGTTTACCGCTTTAAAGTTAACCGTTTTTGAGAAAAATATTTTATAAGCGGTATTTTTGATATTTTGTCATATTAATCATAAAGAAATAAATATAGATGCCAATATAACGCTTAACTTATATTCAGCTTTAAAATATTGAACATTGAAATAAATCAAAGTTAATCGTATTAGAGATTAAGTTAAAAGCAATATCAATCATGAAAACATGCAGCATAAAATCTCCTTCTCCCGATGAACAGCCGATCCGTTCCGCTTAAAAGTTAATAATCTCCCAAATCGCTTAAATGGTAAAACGCTTAATCGCTTCCAAGCGAACAATGACATGTTTAAAAATTACCAGAGGAGGAAATCAGAGTGACCAGGGGAACGTTCAGACCGAACGCCAATGTTCTAATCGCGAGAGGCTACGGCAAACGAACACATTTGCCCAAGAAAGGTATCAACAACTGGATAAAGCCCATGACATATTGGCCATGATATAGAGGAAACCTAAAAGCCATATACGGTCCACTATTTACAGTGCAAAAATATTAAACAAACAAGCCCAAGGGATTAGACATGACATATTGGGCTGCCACAACATGCAATATACGCTTCGCAAATATACCTACGCGACACAATATTACTGAACACATACGCTGCACTACCATACACTATCATAATTAAATATACACCGAGAATCTAATTACGTTTTTGTTTTTTTTTTATGTCATTAATAGTTTCTGAAAAAAAATCCATCTTTAACAATGTTGCCACTTTGTTATTTTTAGAGTTTTTTTGTTATATTTTTCCGTGTTGATGATACAATACCCGAAACGTTATTTATGAGGTATATTGAGGTGCCAACGTGATACATGGCGAGTTCGTCGTCGCGTCTGATGTTCTTCTTAAGAAGGCGATGACAGACGCGCCATCTGTCACATTAGTACCTAATAATTACCCATTTTCCCTTCGAGAACCTCATATTGCCTTCAATTCACAAACGAAGCTATATTATTTCCCACGGCGTACGTTTACACAACAATGCCTTTGAGTATTATTATTACCTATCTTTCACGAAAGGTGTCGAATAAATAAGTCACTATTTACGTGCGTGGCTTCTGAAAGATAATGCGGTAACTGTATTGCTTTTTTGTGTACAACTAGCTCTATGGGTGTTGCATTACTGTGCTACGTTCGCTTATTGTCGTATTAAAGTGTCTCATAAGGTAATATTATTAGATATATATGCTTGAATTGTAAGACAATAATTTACTTGAAAAGCGAGGGAATCGCTGTGTGCTTACGGCTTAAACAATGTAACTATAACTCATGTATCTTGTTTGCAAAATAATTATTGTGAACAAATATGTACTCCATTTTAATGTGTTATACCTTTCAGAATGCTTCTATTCAAGGCTCGCATCAAATTACTAAACCTAGAGGTTTACCTTTAAACCTTGGGAGTCTTCAGAAAATTACCAGCTCCGCTGTGTTATTTTCCAGGCTTGGTCAATTTGATGCGAACTGCCTTAAGAAATCTGTCATGCGTCAAATAGACGAAACATTGTTTTATTTTCTAATGTCAAAAAGCGTTACGTTCCATTTTCAAACAGTTAAACTTTTGTGTTCAAGTTGATTCGTTCATTCTAATATGACTTGGGTGTATGCACGGCTACACATCAAACTTTTAATGACCAACATATGCTGACCCCGCGATCCTTTAAGTGTTGTACCAACGCGGGGTATGTCTTTGCTGGTAGCGTGTAGTTTGACGTTTTACCGTGTATACAAATCGAATCAGCCTATGCATATTGCCTTTGTATATCGTGTATTTGTCGTGCACTCAGAACCCAGCGTACATTGATTTAATATTGGTTATTAATTTGGCAGTGTACGGGCTAGACAACTTTTGGGATACCCTCGAGTCATCGCCGGAGCGAGAAGGACTGGAGGGCATGGAAGAGAAAGCCATTGAAAGGTATTTGTACAATATACCTTTTATATAACCTACATAATTATATACATGTATGTGGGTTAGTAGAGTAGAGTTTGAAACTGTCCAATTGATGTGCCTCGAGACGGTTTAATTTGAATGGCAATAATGCAAAGATGACCTCTATACTTAAGTCCACTACAATAATTTATTTCCTTTTTTCCGTTGTATCATACGATGGGTAACGGTAACCGCTAGTAATTTTCGTTCTTTGATAATTTCTATAATTTTCTCATTATTAGTCATTTGAAGAAAACCTCAACAATTGACAAACTTTTCTGGGAAACTTAATTTAAAGAGTATTATTGATATTGTTGAAGATTATTGAAGAGTATATATATTGTTAATATTGGGGAAAGATTCTGCCAGCCTCGTTGGCGTCTTCAACGATTTGAGTCTTGTATTTTAATAATCGTTTAGTTACATATAAAAAAAACTTGGCCGTTTGCTTTATTTGAACCAAGAAAGTTCTATTTACATATGGTAGGTAGGGACTACAATATAAAATAATGTGTGTGCCTCATGATTTTTCTATTTATTGTTTCGCCTTTTTTCATAAATCTACACTCGGTATAAAATAGACCTGGACTCATTTACACAGAGAGGGTTTTTGTCAAATTGTTAGAATTATATTAGATTAGGTGAATATAAGAATTGGAGAGAATTTTATCGCTTTGTCGGTGAAGTATGGGCTGTTTTTGTCACTTACAAAGTGAACATTAATTACACGAAACAATTCAAGAGTAACAATGGTCTTCAAATCTTTTTTATATTCCAAAGATATCGGAGCTACCGTACTGTTTGCGCTTTAAGACCCTCCTTTCTGAATGAGTCTTCTTTATGGCTCTGGACATTTAACTCACAAGGACACTAGAAGAAGGAATCATAATATGCTTAATCAATTATAAACCTAGTTTTGTAATTAATTACATCTCAGAAAATGATTGGCATAATTGGCACCCTAAGGCGTTTTTGTTTTTACCGAATAACGAAACATCACTTGCGTATTGTAAGTATGTGTTTTTTTTTATACAACAAGAGTGGAAAAAAAGCATACGGCCCACCAGATGTGAAACGGTTACCGTAGTCTATTTACGCTCACGATACCGAAGTATCACTTGCGCGTTGCCACTCTGTGTTCGGAGAGCTATACTGTGTTGGCAGCATAAGGTTTAATCCCTCTGCCTCCAACACAATGTAACAATCCTCCCCCCTCCCCAAGGAGCTCATTACTGGAATCCTTATTCACCACGTAGGAGCACAACACAATAAATTGTGTTATTTGGCTACGGACTTCTATAAGGTGGAGGTCCTGCCCCAGTCGGGCAGCTCCAAACTCGAACGGGAAACCCGTTATGCCCTACCTCTCTTGTGTTTGGAGAGTTATACTGTGTTGGCAGCGTAATGGGACTAATCTCTCTGCTGCCAACACAATATAACAATCCTCCTTGGGGAGGCCAAGGAGCTGATTATAGGAAACCTTATTCATCGCGCAGGAACACAACACAAAAACTAGTGTTATATCGCTACGGACTTCGATAAGCTTTTTTGCTGTTAAAGAGAACTTATAGAACATTTTTCCTTTCTATTCTTTAATAATATAATATAATAAATCCTCACGCCTTCCCACAAGGGTCCCCGAAGGGGTAGGCAGAGATGTATAGGTAATACCCACACACCCACTATCCGCCAGAGGTATATTAGGTGCCAACGTGACAGATGGCGAGTTCATCGCACTTACTCAAGCACGACTATACATTCACCTTTGAATTTCTTCTCAGACGTATGCAGGTTTCCTCTCGGTGTTTTCCTTCACCGTAAAGCTCGTGGTGTGCCTAATCACTGTACTTAAGTTCAGAAAAACTCATTGGTACAGTCGGGTTCGAACTTGCGATCTTTGTGTCGCAGGCAACAGCTCAAACCACTCGGCCACCACGGCTTTTAATAATTACGCATCAGTAAACCCCCTGTTCTCTAAATCTCTAATGTTAATACAACATCTGATTATCAGTGTTTGATTGCAACACTTTGAATCAATTTTGCAATATCAATTTGCATTGCAATTCTAAATCATCTGAATTTAATTGGGAGCAGATAATTATTCATTGCTAATTGTGCGTGCGAATGTGTAGTGTTTGATCAAATTCCGTGTTTCGCAATCTTCGATAATATAGGGCTTTAAGATGTAGTCTGTCGGTTGTTCAAGCTAAATTCGCCTCAAGAGACTGAATTAATAAAGAATATTATACGTATTCTGTACTAAAAAAACAGTATAAGTACAGTACAACAGCACGTAAGATACTGCAGTATGGGAACGTTAACAGAACTCATGTTCCCATACTTGAATGATCGATCGAATTGATCTAAATAGTAAGATCATGATTTTTCTCCGATACTTCTTCCAGACCACTTTCGCATTGTATTGATGTCGTTGTTTGAACGTATAGAGAGGAAATCCGAACATTTAATCATTAGAAAACATACTATACCGATCCCATGGGATAAGAACAGGATGACATTGAATATGTTCCAAAGGAGTTTCCTTCCGCGAACGCTCAGGCTGTGAAATGAGCTCCCCGTTGAGGTTTTCCCTGGAGAGTACCATGGAGTTCTTCAAGAAGGGTGTGAAAAGATTCCTGCAGGGTCGGCAACGTGCGAGTGATACCTGATGTTGCAAGCGTCCATAGGCGGCGGTAACCGCTTACCATCAGGCGGACCGCATGCTTGTTTGCCAACCATGTGGTATAAAAAAAAATATGTTAAGTTCGTAACTTTGTTACAATTCTTAACTTTTAACATAAAGGCACATACACATTGTAATGGAGTCGTGCGATATCTCCACTGCACCTTGCAAACGCCAATAGAAACAAACAACGCAACGCTTGTATTGTTAAAGTTGTGAATGATGCTCTTTAGACGGCAACCTACTTTTGATTCTGTTCGACACATTCATTATAATGGGAATTAAACTGACACAAACCCAAGAGACCTTTAAACTTTTACATGATGTACAGTGTAGCGTTCAATGTTCCGTTCATTTATTATCTGAATCTAACTACAGTACTTAATCGACCCGCGAGCTTTATGGTGAAGAAAAACATCGAGAGATAACCTGCATACGTTTGAGAAGAAAGTCAGACATATGTATAGACGTACTAGTCAAACTTGTACTTGTACAAGTACTTGACACCCACGCCTTATTAAGATTACCTACAACCCTTAAGGACCGTAGGAGTATAATTTCAAATAAGAAAAATAAGTTGCAAATGTCTTCCAAGCCCAACCGTTCGATTCTGTTTTGTCATTATATAGATAACTTTATAATATTTGTATAAGATGACTTCCACCTTTCTAAGGTTCAGTATCAAACAATACTGACAATAGTTAGAACACTAAGCTGCAGACAGATAAAACAAACCTAGATCAGAATATTTGATATTGTTTGTCTCCCGGTGTTAAAAGGAGATCGTTTGCTGGCGTTTGTACGACATCTAGTGATAATGATCGTGTACACAATTCCTGCTGCTGTGTTCAAGGATCATAATCCTAGTATTATTTAATACGTCTGAGAAGAAATTCAAAACGTGTATGTATAGTCGTGCTTGAGTAACGGCGATGGACTCACCATCTGTCACGTAGGCACCTAATATACCTGTGGCGGAAAGTGGGTGTGTGGGTATTACCTATACACCTCTGCCTACCCCTTCGGGGACCCTTGTGGGAAGGCGTGATGATATATTATTATTATTATTATTATTATTTAATACTAGTTGTGTTGAATTGGTTTCATTGCTAGGTAGCGGCTACATTACTCGGTTAAGAATACCTATTGACGTATTGTGGCTATTTCGGTATTTGACAAAAGGTTTATTTAAAAATAGACTACCAACGTTAATAAAAGAGTGGCTGGATTTTCTTTTAGAGCGTGACATGACACTTTCATATGTATACACGGGTATATCCATTATTAGAAGAATAATAGAATGGCTTCGGCAGGTTGTCGCAATGTATAATTAGATTAAAACTATATTTAAAGGCGGAGATCGGAAATAGGAATCGATTCGTCGAAATAGGTGCACGGTTCGGGTTGGTCGTTTCCATGGAGATGAACCGGCAAGAAACTCCATGGTTACTCTTTTCAAATCATTTGGTATATAATAACAATATTATTATGTGGGTAGTAGCATGGTATCTAAAATTACATTTAGTCCCTAACTAGATAGACAGAGTGCGCCAGTTCTCTCTAGACACACAGACCTCTTTCACTTGATCCAAATTCATCGGTCTCTTCTCTCTTCATAATCTCGTCGGTTATAATGCAGAAATATTTTTCAAATCGAATTATTGGTTCCTATCTCTGCCTCTTAATATTTGTATATATAGTCAGTAAGTAAGTTAGTAAGTAAAATCTTATCTTCAACTGTACAAAGATTTACAAATAGACTCAAATAGCCTTCGTTGTATAAAAGAAACAGGTACCTGAATCTTGTCACGACCTTTATCGGCCGACGACGTGCGTGTTGGAAGCCACAATGGGAGATTTAACAGTACCTAAATGGGAAAAGTTTTATTTGCCAAAGAAAATTTGTACCTCTACAAATACATTTAATGCTTCGGTTAACATATAACGCGGTTTCATGGTATGAATGGAGTTAAAGAGTTGATATATCATATGTTTTATTTGTAACAGGAGGTATGGAACATATCTCGTGTTGACGCCTATAATGCTTACCCTTATAGACACCTAAAAATTACATTACCATCCTCCTTGTCAGGCAATAATAGCAATTTGAGTAATAACATTTGAAATTATGTTTTTTAAAATCAAATCTATCGGAAACTCAAGGATAGTATCAGCAAGAGTACTCGAAAACAGCGATCATGTATGAAGAGACTGTCACACGTGGATGAAGCGAAAGAGATAGGTATGTAAGTCTAGAGAGAACTGGCGCTCTACTTTTTGTGCCTACTCCGAGGGAGTCAGTGCGGTGATATGTATGTATGTGTATATATTTTTTAATATAATAATGGCGATGGACTCGCCATCTGTCACGTTGGCACCTAATATACCTCTGGCGGAAAGTGGGTGTGTGGGTATTACCTATACACCTCTGCCTACCCCTTCGGGGACCCATGTGGGAAGGCGTGAGGATATATTATATATATTATTATATTATTTTATAATAATAATAATAAATACCTTGGGACAATTCCACACAAATTGACCTAGTCCCAAATTAAGCAAAGCTTGTGTTATGGTAACTAGACAACGATATATTTACTTATATAGATAGATATATATACTTAAATACGTAGCACATCCAAGACAAGAACAAATATTCGTGTTCATCACACAAATATCTGCCCTCAGCGGGATTCGAACCCGCGACCTCAAATCTTTTGATTTTATCACGATCTAAGAAAGCTACCGGCAACTAATTTTTTTATACATATAACATTTTATATCACAACAACGTGAAGTCGAACTGTAATTAGCGATCAAGTTAAGTATAAATAAAATTAAAGTTAAGGGACATTACTTTAGATTTACGTGCAAACAATGTAATATAAATCATTTAGTAAATAGTTATCATTGAGTATATTGTGAGTCTGTTCTTAATTAAAGATGAAAGATCATTTAGAATTATAATTTTCTTAGGAGTAGAAATAAAATACTTGCTTCAATTATCATATTTTACTTAAATGTGACCCTTATGTAAAATAACTTTTTCGTATTACTCAATTAATTTTATTTCCTCAGCATCCCACTGGAGTGGTTCGTGAACGAAATGCTAAACAACCCCGACTTCGCGCGATCTGTTATCCGCAAGTTCGTGGATCTCAACCAGGTATGTATATTTTAATAAAATAGATTCTCACGCCTTCCAACCACAGCGCCAACGTGACAGATGGCGAGTCCGTCGCCGTTACTCAAGCACGACTATACATACGCCTTTGAATTGCTTCTCAAACGTATGTAGGTTTCTTTTCGATGTTTTCCTTCACCATAAAGCTCGTGATGTGACATATCACTTGTAACTTGCGATCTTTATGTCGCGGGCAACTACTCGAACTCGGCCACCACGGCTCGGTATATTTATTATTATGTAGTTATTATTAACTATAACGATTACACTAATTACAATAATATACATAATGGTTACAAACTATGTTCCGCCCTTTATCTATACCGTTATCTAATTCCCTTTAACGCACAGAAAAATATAATAAATTAAACAATTATGGTATCAGACATCCACAAACTAAATGATTAAAGTCTTTAACTCTTTTAAACGTCTCTGCCACGTCCATTCGACTAACGTTTTTGACTCTCTAACTCTCTCTCTCTCTATCTAATGGGCGAGCCGAGTAATTCGAGTAGTCGCCTGAAACACAAAGATTGCAAGTTTGAAGTTCGTTCATCGGTTTCCTACCAATGAGTTCTCAACGTAAGTACAGTGATTAGTCATACCACGAGCGTTACGGTGAAGTCATCGAGAGGAAACCTTCATATTTAGAGAAGAAATTCACAGACGTATAGTCGTGCATGGCATGGAGTCGCCATCTGTCACGTTGCCACCTAAAACATATATCCGGCATAGCTACACCTCACCTCTGCCTACCCCTTAGCGTTCCCTTGAGGGAAGGCATGAGGATATATTTATAATTGAATTCCGTCTTATATATATAATTAATTCGAAATCCGACATTTTAATATCGTTTCTTGTTTCAGGATGGTATGCTGACTTCTGACGAACTTCTCAGGAACGTGGTTTAAAGCCGGACTCGTAGTGTAATCATTATAAATACCTACCTTTGTTTGGAATCGGAACATTGTTTGTACCGCTCGACCCTCTGTTGCAGAATTATTATACTCTGTGATATACCAATGATTCAATTAAAAAGATACAAAAAAACTTCAAATATTCAATGTTGTAAATAATGTAGACGTGACCTCTATACTTAGGGAGTTTAGAGAGTAGATTTAAAACACTTACTTATGTCCTAAATGTCTTTCATCTGTCATTTCTAAGTAAACATTCGAAATTCAAAATACTGCCGTGACAAAAATTAAATGAACTATTCTTGAAAAAGGTTTTACTTAATGTTCTTATCTTAAATTATTTCAAAGTTAGTAAAAACATTTAGACACGCAAAATTTTTAGTTTTATTAAAATAATATCATTATTTCTACACAAGGCCAGTTTTCATAACATTTGAAAGAAGCAAGAATGTATGTATCTAGTCAATGTAAAAAACTTGTCGTTAATATAAATTTATTTTTAATCTATGAATTTTGTCAGAACATATATTAGACATAGGCTGGGTAATACTTCTAATAAAGTCAATTTCTTTAAAATAATTAGTGGTCTGTTCTATAGTGGTATCACTCTACATACATACATTTAACACTTTGAATATTAATATGTATATTTATGGGCATAAAGTCCATATTCGAATAGTAAATGTACGTTTGGATACCCCTCATAAATTAGTTCGTTGTTAACATTGTCGTTATGAATAATTATAATAAATAAATATATCGGGTATCGAAATTGACTTTTATTTACTTCCAATTTGTTTTTTTTAATCGTGTTTTATGATACGTGAAAGACACCCACTTTTCATGGAACATATTTAGGTGACAAAATGAAAGTCGAGATGAGTGCAAGCAAGAATATACATACACCACACATAATATAACGCCCAGTTCAGCCCAAAGAATTGCGCCAGATCTCTCTAGACTTACAAACTCTTTCGTCTTCATCCACATTCATCAGTCTCTTCATACATATTTTCCATTTATTCTTTACGATTTTTAGGCATTGAACTGTGGATAGTTGAAACGGTGGTCCATACACTTGGAGCTTTAGAAATAAGGGCAGCGTAGCTAGAAAACCCATAATGTAAAATAATTAATTATATGTGAAGTCGTACCTTACACTCGGCTACAGACTCGCCAATGGTCAGGTCGCCACCAAAATGCTTCGAAATGAGATACTGTGATCGCCTCCATAGAAAACCCTTTTTTTTATTTAAAGAAGGTATTAAACAAAATGTCCAAGCTTTTGTTTTGTTATGAGGCTCATTTGCAAGATATTTCTCACTAAAGAACAAAACGAGAAGCGACAAATTCTTTAAAATGTCTCATCTAGAATTTAATTTTCAACGGGAAATTTGATACTCGTACGAAGAAGAACGTGGAGATTTGAAATAAATTACATCAACTTACAAGGACACAGGTAGTACGCAAAGACTTGGGGATAAAAAAGGGCATAATACATGTTTAATCATATGAATAAATTAAGTTTCAATCTTCCTTTCTATACAGACTATTTAGATAGAATTAGGTACACAAGATAAATCTTGGTTGTTTCTTAATAATGAGAATAATGAAAGTGGACGAGGCGAAACAAGTATGTAAGGATCGTAGCAAGTGGTAAGAAGTGGCCTCTGACTATCCCTACGTGAAAGAGGCGTGATTATATATTTGTATGTAATGTACGTTTTTAATAAGGAGGTTTTACTGTAGGTTAATGTAACTTCAGGCTTGTTGGTGCGACGAACGTTGGTGGTAAATTGTTAGGCTGTGGTTCTGGGAAACAGAGGATGAGAGCGTTGTTGGGATTGGATGATACAAAATAATGCATACAGAGTGAATGTGCGCCAATGAAACAGCGCTAGAGATGCGATGCAGCATCCATAACTTCACCTTATTATAGATGTATGCATTTGCACTTAGCATATAACGTACACTAATACAATAATATCGCAAAATCCACCGTAAGGCTTGTGGTCTGATTAAGCTATGTACATAAATTCAGAAACAAACTTAGATACAGTGATACAGTCGGGATTCGAACATCTTTGCGTTGCACGCGACTTCTACTCAAATCACTATACGTGCCTTGACGAGCAACACAGCTTCCTGCATGTTATTATTTTTATTGTATGTGTATATACGGTAAGTGATTTAAAAACTCACTCGGAATTTAGGGTCACCCCTTACATAACTAGTTATGTGACTATTCAGGTGTTTTTTTTTGTATTGTCTCTCGTAGCGTGAGTTCCGGGAACTTTTGCTACTTAACCGGTCAATGGCGAGACCTAGGCCTCCAGCCAGGCACTTTAGTACTAAGCAACACAGCTAAGGGCACCCCCTGTGGGGTACGAACCTCGGCTTAGGGCGTTGCTGGATCGCGAGCAAGAGAGCTGGGCTGGACTGGTAATTTTATGTAAATATTATTTGGGGGCGGGATTTGCCCATCTGCCGGGCCAGCGACTATTCAGGAATGCAAAAGGGACATAATATGTAATGACCTCATATTTTACTGTCCCTTAAATGATGGAAATAAAACGTCATACTTAGACATCAGTGCCTCCATTGAGATTGATCAATCGTAAACAAAGCCTCCGAGTGGGAGAATACACTAGCTTTGACCTTACTACTACTTATGGTGTTCCCCAAGGCTCAGTAATTGGACCAACTTTATTTCTGGTTTTCATTAATGACCTATGTGAGCTTAAACTTAACCAAGGAATTTCAATTTCTTACGCCGATGATACAGTACTTCTTTTCTCTGCAAATTCATGGAGGAATACATTTACATTAGCCCAGAAGGGCTTTGACGTTATTGCTAAGTGGCTAAAATACAATTTACTTACGTTAAATTATGACAAAACCAAATATATGCCGTTTTACATGAGTGCACCAAGCAAACCTCCGACTGAATTAACTATTAAAGCCCACACAAATCCACATGGGGTTTTAAATAACTTAAACTCTTGCTGCTGTCCCGAACTTACTAGATGCTTAGAGTATAAGTATCTTGGCGTCATTCTAGACTTATCACTGAATTATCGAGCTCACTTGTCCCTATTACAAACAAGGTTAAGAAAACTTATATATATATTCAAAACCTTGCGTTCTGTCGCTGACTTCCGCATACTAAAGATGGTATACCTATCCCTGGCTCAATCCTTAATCACCTACTGCATATCTTGTTGGGGAGGAGCTGCAAAAACGTTTATGCTTCCTTTAGAAATAGCTCAGCGAGCCATTCTTAAGGTATGTACCTTCCGCCCAATCTTATACCCTACACACCTCCTGTTCCAAGACTGGAAAGTGTCCACTGTCCGACAACTCTTCATTATTTCCACTATACTTAAACAACACTCAATCACCCCATTCAATCCGAATACTTACTATAAGCGACGTGGGAATGTTGCCCCACGTCACTCGATATTTAGACATGCTTTCATCCACAGGTTCTTTTGCTTCATCGGTCCGTTTCTTTATAATAAATTCAACAATATTCTGAACATTTATAAACTAACAAAACGTGAATGTAAAACTAAACTTGTTAATTACCTTCTCACATACAACTATGAGACAACAGAGGCCGCTCTAAAAACCAATTAATACACGCATAACGACACAAGCATACACACATACACACACACACACACAAACACACACACACACACACACTTACCTTCAACACATATATATACACGCACGTGCGCACACACCAGACCACTGGATTTGTAATGTAACAATGGTTATTAAAGAAACATACTGGAAGAGCACTGTGCCCTGAAATACAGGCTAAGCCTAGCTCAGGCGCAGAAGCCCAAAATATTCTAATCACACATATATAACCAATTCCAATGTATACCGTGCATCATGTAATGAGATTTTGCAAATAAATTTTATTTAAAAAAAAAAAAAAAAAAAAAAAAAAGATTTGTATTCTGTCATTTGTTTGTTGGCCTCTGGCTAGCGTATCTTAATACTTTAAGACAGATGGCGAATCCATCGCTGTTCATCAAGTACAGTTATACACGGCATTTGAATTTCATTTCGAACTTACGCAGGGTACCTCTAACTAGATGTTTGATGCCTTTACCGTAAATCTCGTACTGTGACTAATCACTATACCTACTTAAGTTCGGAAAAACTCGAGATTCGCACTTGATAACAAGTGCGAATCTACGAAAATATAAATTTTCGTTGTAAGCCACTACTTGAACATCTAGGCTCTTTAAAAAAAAATAACGCTTACATTAACGCAAACTTAATGAATTTTATATTGTCCAAGAATGACCTCCAACACTTCGCTTTGGAATCTAATCTTGTCATTGTGACGTGGTCGATACAGCATCATTATCAACTTGAAATTCCACTACGAACAGTATTGGAAACTCCGTAGAAACTAAACTAATATTGATAAGTATTTGAAATTCTTGTATTGAGGTATAGGACAAAGTCGAACTGGTTGGCATCGGGATTCTTTGCGATGTTAACAGTTTGTAAGTTTATATATTATAGGCGTTCAAACTTGGATAGCTCTAAATAGGCTGGTTATATAATTTAAGGGCACCAAAACGAGTAAGTTATTCACTATAAGCTGTCAAAAGACAAAGTGAAAACGCAATTTTCACGTTTGCCGTTAGAACTATAAAGCTTCTTATATTTATAGCTAGCTACTAATATAAAGCTAGCTACTATTATAATGTTTTATTACTAAAGAACAGATATAGCGACGAACCATGAAGATACGTTAAAGAACCTCCTTTAATTAAGGTGAATATATTCCATTGCAGTATGTTAACTGATAAAAAAAAAACAACAACAAATGTTATCCACGTCGCAGGATTCGTCGATTAAACATAAAACGTATTCACCGCAGGCTGCATCATAGAAAAAGAAAAGTTTTCAGCTCATGCTTCGTCATAGAAAAAGGACCTCTTTTATCATCAAAATGTAAGAACAATCTGTCAAGTTTGTGTGTATTCTGTGGATAAGATAAAACGTGTAAATAACGTGTTTATTTAGTATTGTCATGTTTCCTTCCCCAAGTCCAGCCCACTACTCAGTGTTAATGATAGCACTGTGTCACGTAAGCCAACTCATTGTTGTATAAAACATATTTGCCGTTTTTGTATCTGTAACAATATACACGACATTAGGCGCCTGTCTATTAAGGTAAGAAGGTTGGATACTTCTTTTTTATATTTGTTGTGACAAGCTAAAACAATTATAATATATCCTCACGCCTTCCCACAAGGGTCCCCGAAGGGATAGGTAGATGTGTATAGGTAATACCCACACACCCACTCTGCCAGAGGTATATATTAAGTGCCACCGTGACAGATGGCGTATCGCGATAGACGTATGCAGGTTTCCTCTCGATGTTTTCCTTTACCGTAAAGCTCGTGGTGTAACTAATCACTGTACTTACGTTCAGAAAACCTTATTGGTACAGTCTAACTAGTGGAACCAAGACAATTTTTTTTTTCAATTTATAAATGTCATTGATTATTATTGAGAGCCGTGGTTGCCGAGTGGTTCGAGCAGTTGCCTGCGTCGCAAAGGTCGCAAGTTCGAATCGCGACTGTACCAATGAGTTTTTCTGAACTTAAGTACAGTGATTAGTCACACCACGAGCTTTACGGTGAAGGAAAACATCGAGAGGAAACATGCATACGTCTGAGAAGAAATTCAAAGGCGTATGTACAGTCGTGCTTGAGTAACGGCGATGGACTCGCCATCTGTCACGTTGGTACCTAATATACCTCTGGTGGAAAGTGGGTGTGTGGGTATTACCTATACACCTCTGCCTACCCCTTCGGGGACACTTGTGGGAAGGCGTGAGGAGATATATATATATATATATATATCCTATATATATATATATATATATATATTGATTATTACAAGGGGTAGTGCATTTGCAACTGCTGTCGTTGCTAGGCTGCAGATCAGCCTATATTAATGATAAGCAGGCCCATGCCTTTGGAACCGACGACCAAGAGCTGTCTCCGAATAAACAAACGAACTTTAATAACAACTAAAGCTTACCTTGATTACACCAGCATTTACGATGTCGTATAAGTAAAATAATAGCGACAGTAAACTCAGCTAGTCAATAATAAATTATTATTTTTATGCGTCGTAAGATTATGCGATGTAATGAAGCTCTTCGATAATGTCACAGTTCGTATGATACTAGCCAAGTGTCAGGGTTATCATTACGGTCCACTGGCCGATTGGCTGATACTGCTAAATATATATTATATTATTATATTATATTATTTGAATATTATATTATGTAATATAATATGCAAATAATGTGATTATAGTATGGAATCGATTCAAATAATCGTTTATTAAGTTTCGAGCAGACGCATGCAACGCAAAGTTTGCAAGATCGAATCCCGACTGTAGCAATTAATTTTTGAGAACTTAACAGTGATGAGTCACACCACGAGCTTTATGGTAAAGGAAAATATTGAGAGGATACGTTTAAGAAGAAATTCAAAGTCTTAGTTTACTTAAGGCGAAGGGCTCGCCATCTGTAACGTTGGCACCTAAAGTATATGTGTGAATGATAATAAATAAATAATTTTATATTATTATCATTGTTATTTCTTTATTCACAATAACAACAATTAACAATATTTACAAGGAACAGTTGAAACCAAATACTTACAGATACTCATTGTTATTATATATTTATAATATAGGTATACTGAAATACAAAGGATATTCAACACCGACATGTATATTATTTATCATACAAAGTTATGCCTCCAGCGGGAATCGAACGCGAGATCTCATCCACAGTTAATTCTGACCAAATGAGGCATCGACAGTGTAAAACTTAAAAAGTATTTTTAAGTAGTAAGTATTTTTTGCGTACAACACGGTCACATTAACTTGACGCATCGCTGGAATGCGAGGCCCCGCCCGCTTCCCCCCGCATTCCCTTAGCTCGCCCGGCAATCGTCAGTATGGTTAGCATCTCTGTTACCGATACGCGCGTCGATATGTTGACTAGTTTTCTGTTGCTATTGTTGTTATTGGATATTTTGTTACGTTTTCGTAATTGTTTAAGTTTGGACTGTTTTTGTTAATTTTGGACAATTTTTGTTACTACGAATTTTTTAACATGGGGAAATCTATACACAGTGAAGGGAGAAATCTTGTGTTGAAAGTGTTTTAAAACAAACAAAATAGTTTTCAATCATATTGTATAAAAAATACATGATGCAAGATTAACAAATAAAATATATGGTCCAAAATAAAAAATATAGTTTTTATTTAGCTACATGCTTTTCTTTTCGCACCGTACCTGACCGCCAAAATGACGTCATCAAAGCCATGCGTCAAGCTAATGTGACATTCACCGTCCTGTGGATGCGAGCGGAACGGGTGGATTTCTACTGATCAGTGCTCAGGTGTTCTGGAATCTCTACAGAATAAGAATAGGGTATAAAATTTGCCATCGACAGTATAAAAAACTGAGATAGGTATTATTGCGTTTCATCTATCCATTCACCGTCCTGTGGATGCGAGCGGAACGGATGGATTTTTCTACTACGACCTCAGGTGTTCTGGAAACTCTACAGAATAAAGAAGAGGGGACAGATAGGGTCAGAGGTAATAAACTGTAGGGTTCATCAGGCCCGAATATTGTACGCAAGTTCTCTATCGCAAGCGAATCCTGTTAGTATTATATCCTTATAAAATGTACATACATTCACTATCTAAATTATTACCTATAAGCCACGTTAGCCGTGTGGTTCGAGTAGTCGTCTGCAACGCAGAGATTGCAAGTTAAAATCGCGTCTGTACAAATGAGTTTTTATCTTAACTGGTGTTGTGTGTGTGTGTGTGTTTTTGTTAACAAGGTAAAATCTCGCCGCGGTGTACGGTGAAATAAACATGGAGAGAAAACCTGCCATAAGTTTGATAAGCAATTAAAATACCTATGTATGTACATATATATTTAATTTAGATATATATAGTCGTGCTTGAGACACGGCAATGGACAAGTCGTCTGTCACTTCGGCAACTAAATGCGGCGAGAAGAGTCTTCACGTGTCTTTAAAAACTAAACCACGACTCAGAGCAATCATGAAGAATAATTTATTTTTAACTTCATACATAGTTTTATTATTAAAACGAAAAACCTACGTTGTTTGTCTTCGATGAGCTCCTAAAATACTAAACCGATTTCAATCAAATTTGCACACAGTGTGCAGTTTCTTCCAACTTAGAAGATAGGATAGCTTACATCACAATTGGACCACCTATCGGGTTTGACTTCCAGAAACACAATCGTGTTTCTGGAAGTCAAACTTTTTCACCCAGGCGAAGCTGGGCGGGACAGCTAGTAGTAACTAAAATATATCATTAAAAGGAGTCCCTTTAGGCAAGGTTCCGAAAATACTGGCATCGTTCCCCCTTTGAATAGCTAGACTAATTCTCTGTCCAAGGTAGCTGCCAGCTCTTCGGTCTCCTGTGATGTCGACTAACCTTTTTGCTATTTCCTTAAAAAGCTATGTAGCGCTAGGACCCCACGGACCAAGGGTCTCGACACTGGATGAGACAAAGTTCGGAGCCCTGTATTTGCCCCAATAATTTATATAAAAAAAATTGGTATTATAACGCAAGTAGGAAGAAACTAGAGTTCCATAGTACCTACTATCCTCGACATCGACTAGTTACAGCCATAGCTCCTGCGAGCCGACTAGTGATGCGCCATTAAAGTGGGCATAAACAACAATATAGCAAAGGGACTCCCTTAAAATTACAACAGTTACAGGCACGAGTGGCCTTTCGTGTTGTGGTAAAAGTGCCGTTCATTCAGTTGGAAAATAACGTCAAACTTTTGGACTACTGGAGTGTCTTTACGTCTTCCTATAAAGGTTTCCAAACGCATAGTATCTACAGGTATCTAAAATGTATGTTTGTCTGTATGTCATTTATAGAATCGTAAACGGCTGGATGGATTTTAATGTAATTTTCGGCGTGTATTCAGGTGGATGGCTTAGATGCCCAATTGGACCCGATAGGTGGCGCTGCGATCGTGTTTCAGAAGCTTTCATCCTTTCATCTTTCTTACACCAAAGCTGGGCGGGACAGCTGGTAGGTATATATATATAAATATTATAAATGTGAATGTAAGTTTGTTTGTTACGCTTTCACGTAAAAACTACTGAACCGCTCATCATGCAACTTTGTACACATATTTTTGGAGGTATTAGAAGTAACATAGGATACTTTTACTGAGAAAAAAAACATTTTTACGAAAGATACAACAGCCGTCCACGCCGACGAAGTCGCGGGCACAGCTAGTTTATATATATATTAGCATCTATACATACATATCATCACGCCAAGTCCCTAACGGGGTAGGCAGAGAGTATAGAGCGCCAGTTCTCTCTAGACTTACATACCTCTTTCGCTTCGTCCACATTCATCAGTCTCTTCATACATGCTCGTCGGTTTCGAGTACTCTTAACGTTCCCGTCAGCATAGTATAGCATCTATAGCTGTTAAAATAAATCTTAGCCCCCTCCCCTCTATGGTTAGATACTAACATGACAGATGGCGAGTATGTGGGCTCTCATCAGAAATGTTACAACAGACCTTAAAACAGCTTCGAAGCTAAAATTTGTTTGCTACTGTTTGAACTTATAATCGCAAATAATATTAGAGTTTGAGCAAATTTTAAAATTTGTAATTCGAACATTTTCATGTAGCAGCACGCGGAGTTCCTCAAGCATTTTTAGGTCCATTATTTATATAGGGAAGGCGTGATTAAACAAATTATTTATACGTTTTAATAAAATGTTACTGTATTTAGCCTTTTCTTACGCATCCTGTACTCTCGTACTCTGTCATTCCATATTTTTTTATGTCAGTTTTTATTGTACTAACAAATAAAACTCAGTAAAAAGGTATCCCTACATCGCTGACATAAAATATGGAGTCAAATGATAATGTTCTCGTTTAGTACGCAATGATAAGTGCATGTTTATTCTCATAATACCAAAGTACTCATAAAATGTACATGACTCTCCCAAATACCTCCGGTACGATTTGTCTTCCATTGTTTCCTACAGTAGAGAAAATCAGTGCTTAATTAAGTAATGCCTTTTTAAAGATGTCGTCATGGAAGAGTAGAGATATTAATTTATTTATGTATCTTTTTTTGTTTTATTTCACATACGTTTTTGTAAATATTGTTAATTGTTTTTATTGTAAATAAAGGTAACCTATTTCCTCAAGTGGAAAAACTATAACTTTAATTATAAAAAGACTCGTGTAAAATTGAGAGAAGAAAACTCTAGTCCTAATAACTACAATAAATTTTCCACACGACGGGCTTTACTGTAAAGGGAAACATTGAATTTTAGAAGCGACTGCAGATTTGTCATCTACCATGGTGCCAGGAACATAAGGGTATGTCTACCCCTTCGAGAACCTTTCTTGGTATGTGGGAAAATTAATAATTTATTATTACATACATATCATCACGCCAAGTCCCTAACGGGGTAGGCAGAGAGTATAGAGCGCCAGTTCTCTCTAGACTTACATACCTCTTTCGCTTCGTCCACATTCAACAGTCTCTTCATACATGCTCGTCGGTTTCGAGTACTCTTAACGTTCCCGTCCTTCAGAGTCCGATCTATTTGGTCCAGGTAGTTGGAACGTGGCCTTCCTCTGCCTCTTCTTGCACACACTTTTGCTTTGTATATCTGTTTCGTCAATCTTTCTTCACTCATTATCATCATTATAATTTATTATTATATACTAAAAAGTACATTTAAATACTAAATACCGCATTGAAACGACTACATAGATAAATTCGATACTGATTAATTATTAGAACTTTTTTGCATAAGCTACGAATGCCTACAGCTCGCAATCCAACCCGCTGTAAGAAATACTAAATATAATCTGTTCTTGTACTGCATAGAAATTGGTGTGTGTACATAAAAGAAAAATAACTTCTGTTCCATTTTTGAAATACTATCAACAAGTAACACTATGACTGAACGTACCTAAAGTGGAATATATTCGTTGGTTTATTTTATTAAAATGTTCACATTTATAAAACTCTAACTAGGGTAACTACACTAAAGTAGGGTTGTCCCAAACATTATAACGCCAGGAATAGGATAGTAAGACCCAAAGATTAACTAATTTAACGTGGGAGAAGTTTAAGGACTTACTCCATTTTGTTTCAGAATAGACATGATTAAATTTTGCTTCTGTAGCGTTTAAGGACTGTTGTCTTGATACACAGCCTGTTGTCTTGATACTGGCCACATAGATGTTGGTTCTGACCATTGGCACAAAAATATATATCCTCTATTAATTTATGTTTATAGCTAAACTTCTTTCAAAGCGGTATTGCAGTTTAATTACTGGCCACTTACTAGTAGAATTTATAATTAATTGGATAAAATATTTTGTTATTCTACGTTTTTTTAAATAGTTCGTAGGTTATATAGAACTACGCTTGCGTATCAAACTGTTTGCATCGACAACCCTGGCGACCTATTGTTTTTTACGAGTGGACGAGTAACACGGTCGAAAGAGTAGCCAGCTGTATAAAATTGACTACCTATACTTCTATCGTATTCGAAATACAAATTTAAATTTTCATTTGTCTTTATAAAATAATTGGCTTCGATTCCATCGAAACATATTACTTCCTTCATGAATATAGAGGTATTTTGATATCGAAAACACATTATTATTATTTCTGAATGATGGTTCAAATATATTTTGCCCTTATGCTTGAATATGTTTTATCCTTGGCATCACAACTTGACATAATAGACGATTATATTATAGAGAGACGGGTGTGTTATGGCAGCTGTGCTTCGGAGTTTTACCCACGATTTAATTTGATAAGAATACAACCCTTATATTATAAATACTTGAGTAACGGCAATGGACTCCCCAACTGTCACTGTCACGTTGGCAGCTAAAATTTATATCTCCCTCGGATAGTGGGTTTGTGGGTACTCTTGAGCTATAATCTATCTCTGTGGAAAATTTTATACAATTCTGTTCAGCCGTTCTGGTGCGATTGAGTAACAACCATCCATCCAAACTTTTACATTAATATAATTAGTACCTTAAATTGGACACATTTACAAATTGCACGCTTATTGTAAAAACAAATCACCAAGAAAACTCGGAGCAATCACACATACGATTTATGCGGCCATATTAGAAATCGTTTATCATTTTTATAGGTTTTCATTTAATCCGTAATTTTATTTCTTTTTGTTCATTGATTTAATTGCATTTCGTAGAACATATGCGTTTCCACGCCTTCCCACAAGGGTCCTGCAGGGGTAGCCAGATGTCTTAGGTGGTACCCACACACCCACTTCACCGTGGAATATCTTCTCAAACGTATACCTCAAGATGTTTTCCTTCACCATAACCCTCGTGGTGTGACTAATCTCTGTCCTCAAGTTCAGAAAATTATAATTATAAAAAATTGGTACAGTCGGGATTTGAACTCGCAATCTTTGTGTTGCAGGTAACTCTAACACAACAACCTCAATATAATGTGTTTAACGAGAGCCGTGGTGGCCGAGTGGTTCGAGCAGTTGCCTGCGACGCAAAGGTCGCAAGCTCGAATACCGACTGTACCAATGAGTTTTTCTGAACTTAAGTCTTAAGTACAGTGATTAGTCACACCACGAGCTTTACGGTGAAGGAAAACATCGAGAGGAAACCTGCATACGTTTGAGAAGAAATTCAAAGGCGTATGTATAGTCGTTTTTGAGTAACGGCGATGGACTCGCCATCTGTCACGTTGGCATCTAATATACCTCTGACGGAAAGTGGGTGTGTGGGTAGTACCTATACACCTCTGCCTACCCCTTCGGGGACCCTTGTGGGGAGGCGTGAGGATATTATTATTATAGCTTCGACAGATTCGATTAGCACTAAAGTTAGATGGATATATATAGCACGCTCTATTTCAAACTACTTCGGTTATTAACTAATTATTTCGTAATCTGTTTAAACTACATAGTATATATGTGTGTTAACACTATATATATATATATATATATATATAAGATACATAGACATAGAATATGTATTATGAAAACATAACAAGTTTCCTCTTGTCGTCGACCTATGATAGGTATTTTTTTATAGGAGGGGTGAAGGTGACATTTATGACTGCAGCGAAGACCCTGCCAACGGTATACTGGCGTAACCACTGGGGAAGATGATAGTGTGTAGGCCTTGTGATTTCATGCAGGCACCCTTGCCGAATTTCTATAATATGAATAGGTGCTCTATCGTAGCTTAGTTTCTATTCTATACGTACTAAATAAAAGTGGTTAGTCACACCACGAGCTTTACGGTGAAGGAAAAACATCGAGAGGAAATCTGTGTGCGTCTGTGTGTGTGTGTGTGTGTGTGTGTGTGTGTGTGTGTGTGTGTGTGTGTGTGTGTGTGTGTGTGTGTGTGTGTGTGTGTGTGTGTGTGTGTGTGTGCTGCCAGCCTTCTTGGCACCCTGCTGCGGGACAACGTTATGGTGTTTATTTACTTTTGCTTAAATTCATTAAGCAACGTAGTTCTATTCATATTAAATGTGGTAATATGTCTGTTTATAAAATCAGCACAGATGACTTTAAAATTAAATTGTTCCAGTAAAAGCGCAGTGTTTTCCGAAGCTTACGTATATCAAAGAGGATCGCATTACAAAGAGCGAGTCCGCCCAAAGTTCAACACTCCTGTGACACGGACCTTTTACGTAAAATTATGTAAACATTAAAGGGTTTTAAAAATCCCTGATGTAAAGTCGATTGTTGTACATCAACAAGCCCCCTGATAAGTAGGTAGGTATCTATCATACCTTAAGGAGAGTGAGTACTAGCCAATGATGTTTGCTATTGCAATTTTGTCTTAAAAAAATAATCCAACAGATTTGTTGGCATGCCATGTGATATAATTTTTTATTTTATGAAAGCTGCGGTGGCCGAGTGGTTTGAGGAGGTGCCCGCAACGCATCGTTGGCAAGTTTGAATCCCGTTTTTACAAGTTACTTTAGTACCAGTTACAGTGATTAATCATACTAGAACTGTATGTTGAAGGAAAACATTGAGAAGAAATCTTCTCAAACCTAGAGAAGAAAAAAAAAAGGCATCTTTGTTCTACCTATTTCATTGTGTTTGGGAATCGGTAACCGACTCACTGCCACAGATTTGGCACAGATATTTTATCTGTAACTATTTACAGATAAAATATCTGTGCCAAAACTACCTATGTAGTTTTACAATTGTTTTTGTAATTAGTGTTAATTATTGTAATTTTAAAAAGTAAGAAGTTCCTACAATATGAATTCAAGGTAATATAAACTTAGTACCGCTGTCGATTAAGTGCATAGTTAATAAAATAAATTCATAGATGAATTTCGTTCTACATTTGCTTGGAAATGTTTAGTTTACACAGTGTACATTACTAATGCTTTTGTTACTGAAGCCGTATCGAGAGCAAGCAATTTCGAAATGTGCTGAAATATTTTCGTATGAGAGAAAATTCTCTTTAAAATATTGCAACAAGCGTTCCCACAACGCCCCATGAAGGGAGAAGCAGTAGGGTATCACCCTCCTTTATACGGCCGTCTGGTCTAGTGGTTAGAGCTCCTGACTGCGAAACTTTAGGTCGCGAGTTCGAATCCCGCTGAGGGCAGATATTTGAACACGAATATTTGTACCTTAGTCTTAGATGTCCTATGTTGTATGTAGATATATATCCTCACGGGTCACTCCTCAAGGGTCCCCGAAGGGATAGGCAATACCCACACACCACCCAGTTTCCGCCAGAGATATATATTAGGTGCTAACGTGACAGATGGCCAGTCCCTCGCCGTTACTCAAGCACGACTATACAAACGCCTTTGAATTTCTTCTCAGACGTATGCAGGTTTCCTCGCGATGTTTTCCTCCACCGTAAAGCTCGTGGTGTATTTATTTAATAAATGTTACAATTTCAGGTCCAAACAGATACATGTAGTTACAGTCCCGTTTATGGCATATATACCATGTATTTCTTTGTATTTTAGTCGACAACATAGTTCTGAGTAACAAAGACATCGCCATTGTATGCGTACAATGCATTCAAGTCCATTATCTGCATTACACAATGCGTAGCACTTCTATAAAAGTGACGTTTTCACTAATTAATAAGCCACTAATATACTGACTAATCGATGTAATTATGGAAGACATTTTGCAGAGAGATGGATTATAAGAATGTGAACGAAGCGAAAGAGGTATGTAAATCTAGAGAGAACTGGCGCTCTATACCCTCTGCCTACCCCGCTAGGGACTTGGCGTGATGATATGTATGTTATAAGCTGGAGAAACAGGATAATATGTTTTAATACTAATCTACTATCGTATCAAAACTTTAACGCTTAAAAAATTGTATTGTCGTTAATTCATTACTTAGCGAAGGCTGTATTAGCTCAGATGTTCGTTTATTAATGCATTATCACCAATTCAATTTGCTATTGAGCAAAAGCTTTGTACTATTAAAACTCCTTAAATATTTACATAACTTAAATATATTTTATATTTAAATCTATTTTAGCGCCCTGTCGCGTGTTCGTCAAAATTACGGCTGATTTCAATGCAAATTGCTTAGAAAAAACTCGGAAACTTTGGCCGAAAACATAAGGGTCAATCTGTTTATACGTTTGTTATGGACTATTCACGGGCAATGTAATTTTCTGTAGCTTTCATAACTTTACTTTAGATGGAAGGAAGATGGACGACTTTTTATAGTATCATTTGTTGGTCTTCTTTCATTTAAATATTTCTGTAAACGTTGGTAAATAGAAGGTTTTAAAAACATTTTCAAACCAGATATGCCTTACGTTTTCTGCCAGTAAAATTAGTTTTTTTCTTTCACCTCAAGTGCAAACAAGCATCCGGCCCATCTGATGGGAAACGGTTACCGTAGCCTATTTAAGCTCTAGATACCGAAGTATCACTTCGCGTTGCCACTCTGTG
>JACCPG010002960.1:0-26849 GCA_016069955.1 Drepana arcuata | reverse complement strand
AGTAAGATTACAATCAAATGGTTTTTTATACTGAAAGAATAACAGTAACTAATGATTCGTTCATGTGTTCTTTGCTATGGATTTCAATGACAGAATGAGAAAGGATTTTGGAATTTGTATCACAATAATATGTCACATAAATATCCATGCAGGAAGTAGAGCGCCAGTTTTCTTTAAGCTTACAGATCTCTCTCGCTTCTTCTACATTGATCAGTACCTTGATAAATGCTCTAATGTCATTGAGTGTACGACCGATTTGATCTAATGAGAGAGACCACGTGCCATATGAACGTGGTTCGTCTCTGTCTCTTCTTTCGGATACTTTTCATTGTATATCTGTATCGCTAACCTTTGTTGACTCATCCTTTCATGTCCAATGAACGTAGGTACATGTACGTCTTCTAACTTTACAATAAGACACTTGCTTACACCAGTTAAGCTAATTTGTGAATCCCTTCCTTGCAGATTCGATTTAATACCTTTACGTAGAACTTTTTTGAATGGGATTGCATGTCAATTCATAATATGTATTTATAACATCATTCTAACTAGTATTGTAATGCGAAAGTGAATTTGCAAGAATGTTTAAACAAGATTCGCTTCTCAGTTGCCTGTACGACTATGCAAAGGAGTTTTTTTAACTTATATAATAACGTTTTGTAGCAATAACAGTAAGTTTCACAATAAAAGAAGACAGCGTAAGCATTTTTTATACCGCTTAGGTGATGATAAACGGTTACCGCTCCCTATTGACGCTTGCAACACCAGAGGAGAAAGGCAAAAATCTTTGCCTTACCACATGACATTATTTTTGGTCTAAAGTGTGGTACGTTATTTACAAAGGAAATAGTATGAGCTAGCTGTGTGTCTGCTACGAAACTAATAGTCTTCGCTACGAGTTTCATGATTTTTTTTAAGATAACGGCAGACTACTTGCTCTTGAAAGCTACTTTCGTGATTTACTGACCTAATTAACAATTTAGGATTTTTTGTTTGAGTCTATGCTAAAGATTAAGTTAATACGTTCTTCATAAGATTCTGTCATGTATGTATATGAAATTCAAAATAAGAATATAATATAATATCTCGCTCAGAGAATCAGCATTGCTATCCAGCGTGGCAATGCTGCTAGTCTTCTTGGCACATTGCCTCGGGATACCGATTTGTGACAAATATTTTATCTGTAAGTAGTTAGTTTCAACTGTTCTTTGTAAATTTTTTAATTGTTGTTATTGTAAATAAAAGATAAGAATTGAATGTCAAATGTATTTCATGTTCGTGTATAGTAGGACGTGAAACCAAACATTTTCGCATGTGACTAACATCCGTCTGGCGTATAACGTATCGTCAAGTGGGTCGAAGTCTCCAATGTTTGCAATAAATAAGTTCATATCCCTTTTAACCCAGTTTCATTTAGTACGTGGTCGTCATATTGCCGTACATATACGTACATGGTGAGGAATCCTGCATAAGTTTGAGAAATTCAAAACGTACGTGTAGTCAGGCTTGAGAAGCGGCTATGGGCTCGCCCTCTGTCATTTTGACATCTTAGTATATTTCCGGCTAAAAGTGGGTATTGTTACATCTTTCCTGGGTATGTCAGAGAACGCATGAAAAGCATAAATTTTGTTTAGATGCGTTCCTTTCGAAAAATGTGTGACGATCTAAAATCGTTACCCAACATCGCAATGAAGAGATTCGCAAAACAACTGGAGTGAACGAGGGTGTGATTGTAAAGATGAAGAAAGGCATGTTACGCTGTTAAGTTCCAACTACCTAGATCAAATCAAACGGAAACTCAAAAACGGGAACGTAAAGAGTACATGAAACCGTCGGGCATGTATGAAGAGACTGATGAACGAGGACGAAACGAAAGAGGTAATGTAAGTCTAGAGAGAACTGACGCTCTGCTCTCTCTGCCTTCCCCGATAGGGGCTCGGCGTGATGATATGTATGTATATAGCCGGCTAATACTCAACTCAACATAGATTGGGCAATGCTCGAATCATAGTATGGATAAATACACCGACGGACAAGACGGTTACAAATTACAAACAGACGAGCCGTATGCAAACTTTTCACGTTTATATTTTACTAGCTGTAGCCAGCGGCTTCGCCCGAGTAGGAACTATGAATTTCGGGATTAAAATGTAGCCATTGTCTTAGGTATAAGCCATCAATATTTCAACTTTCAGCCAAATCGGTTCAGCCGCTTTGCCGTGAAAGAGTAGCAAAGATCCAAATATTAGTTATAATATTAGTTAGATAATATTAGTATTAATATTATAATATTAGTAGTATTAATATTATATATTATAATATTAATAATATAATATTAGTTAGATTTCATTATGGAAGTTAATTTAATTCTTCGCTAAAATCAAAGAGATAAAGTAATCTAACATAAGCGAATTATCAGATTAATTTTAAGTTCAAATACAAAACTAACAATTATGTAAATGCATGTTGCGATAACTCGTTATCGGGCTTTGATAACACAGTAATCAGGAGAAAGCTGTCAAGTACATGATAACGTCACGTGATCCTGAAAGCATCGCTGAAATGCGTCATACTGTTGAAAGGTTAGTCTCAATGCTGGCTGATAATAAAAAAAAAAACAAAAATGCAACGTATGATATTCAGGAGGCCTAATATTTGAGAAAATAACTCACGAAAATGTCTGTCAGTTACGTCAGGTTTCAACCTAATATAGACTACTATATACATACATATCTGTGCCATCTGTCACGTTGGCACCTAATATACCTCTGGCGGAAAGTGGGTGTGTGGTATAGACCATAGATATAGGATGTACAAGATACACATAGGCGGCTTGGAGACATGTCAAAAAAAAAAATGTACATGTGTTGGTGAATGTTTATGTGTGAGTTAAAAATAGTGTTGTCCACGATAAAATTACACATTATCGATTCTTTCAGCTGGCAGGCCTTTTTTTGACGTTATTGCTTTCTGTACGAAAGCAATAACGTCAATCATCGTGCCGTGTTAAGCAGAACTAATGTGTCATAATTATTGTATTTGTATAATGTCAAAGACCGAGGAGCGGAGAAATGTTTTCAATAACCAATCAGATTTCATTTTCCAATATTGAATGAACGGAGACTGAAATCTGATTAGTTATTCAAAACCTCGGCATCGCTCCGCTCAGCTTTGGTGGAAACCGGGTCTAACACGGTAGACCGGGTCCTCAATCAGGCTTTTAAGAATTGAAATTTTATTTTTACATACTAATGAATAATATAGTTAATAAAAACACATTGAATGATTTTATTTATTGCCACTTTGAATTATATTAACACTTTGAATTATTTTATTTATTGCCCTCGGAATATTACAGTTTTGTTCAAGTGTGTTCGTAATGTTTCCCTATCAAATTTTAACAATTTGCTCTCATGCTTTAATCGGAGATCAAAATAAGCTTCAATTATAGTTTTCATAAGAAGATATCTATGACTGTCTAAGGGGTCTTGATCTAAAACATGATTTTGTAAATTATGAAACAGCGATTGAACATTACGTAAAACTTTTAACACACATTTAGCAAAAATAATATCGTCATCATTTTATTCTTCATTTCTTTGTATGAAACATTTGCCGTCAAAATGTTTGCTACAGATAGTGGAGTTCGCACTAGGAGTCCAATCTGGTCTGTTTAGAGTCCGCATCCATTTTTCAAGCAAAGCTGAATTGCGTGGAAACCTAGAAAAAAGAGTACCTAATGTGAATAATATGCTATTTCAACATAATTTGACTAAATTGGATTTGTGTCATGATGTCGCTAAAAAAAAATTACAAGTTTTTATCGATACTCGTGACCTCACGACCTTTGTCAAGCACTAGCGTAACCAAACTTATTTTCTTTTTACACATTTTTTTCGCTAATACTGTTTGAAATCACGAAATATATCTAAATACATAAATGGAAAACAAAATACTATTGATAAAATCTCTTTCTGAGCTGATTACTAGCCGAAATTTCGCATAATTTGGATTGAAAATTCCAATGACAAAATCGTATTTACCTGTGAAAAGTGTATTTATCCGGATTATTTCTTCTTGTAACTACACATCCAGGTACAGAACACGACACCATAATCGTAAAATGTAAATATTCTTAATAAAATCGAAAGATCTGCACAAAAATGCACAAATTTCACCGCCACGTAGAACACACTGGGACGCTATGGCCTCTTACTCGCGAAAACAATGACATACCGGTACTTCATTCGCTGTCTCTTTTCGTCTCGGGTGGTTTGAACTTGATTAGGATTTCTCACTCCCACGCTTCATGCATCTTTTTAGCGTAGCGAAAAAAATCCTAAATCTATGGTATAGACTACTAAACCATTTTTTTCGAGTTTTTGTTTGTATATAGATGAAACGAGTCCTTAAGGTTGAGAAATAGTCCATGAAGGGAACTTCATTATGTAGTAGGTACTATTTTAATGGATTTCCACCAATTACTTTAAGTGAAGTTAAGGTATAACAAAAATATTAGGTATTATGTGGGAAATAAAAAGGCTACTCAAAACAGACTAGTACCCAGATGCCAACCATATTTTGCATAAAGATAAAACTGTTAGTTATTATTCCACGCGGGCTACAACAGTATTGTATGCGTGCAAAATTTTTTTTTATAAAAAAAAAATCGTAAAATATCATTACATGATATAATTCCAATGTATACCATTGGAATTATATATATGTGATCTATATCTGCTCAGACGCAGAAGCCCAAACTAATCTATAGTTTGGGCTTCTGCGCCTGAGCTAGCCTTAGCCTGTATTTCAGGACACAGTGCTCTTCCAATATGTTTACTTAATAACCAGTGTTACAATACAAGTCAGGTAGTCTAACGTAAAGCGTGTGCGTGCGCACGTGCGCACATTGTATGCGTATGTAATATTATATACTTATGTTTTCGGTGGACACTATTTGTCAATGTTCTAACTTAATTTTAATGTATGCCTTTGTTTTCTATGTAATTGTCTTCCTCAAATAATCAAAGGAAAAAAAAATATGCGTATTAAATTTTGTATATAAGTAATACGTTTGGTCACATCCGATCAAATTCATTTTGCTAAAAAAAATCTCAAGGTATTATTATTTATTGTGAAAAACTATACTGTAATATACGAGTAGAAATTCCTAAATTCCTTATTATTTAATCAAATTGTCCTAAAAATCCGAGCTTCTCCAGTAATAGGTTGAGTCACACTTTGATTGAAAGCGACGAAATTGCTTTAAATCGTTCCGCCAACGTGACCATGAAAAGGCACTGAATATCTATAATATGTTTTAGAAGTTATGTAAGACTATTAATAATTAAAAAACGACGTATTTCATGGATCTATTGGCTTTGCCATTTCCCCAAATTGAAAGCAAAAAACATACACGAATTAGCAAATATGTATATAAAAACTACTAAATGATTTTTTTTTCACTAATTAGTTTTGAATGTGAATGAATGTGAGTGACTAAATGTGAATCTAAATCATTCTCGAATCCACGTGAAGGCACAGAAAATTTAATTATAATCGATCCAACCATTTAGAAGAAGTTCAGTGACAAACACACGCAGCGAAGAAACATAAATATATATAAAGATAAACACGAACACTAAGGCTCAATCGCGGGGCAAAGGTTATAAAGTAAGAAAGCTTCATATCTTTTCGCTATTCCACAAAGGTCCCCGATGGAGTAACAATAACCTCCTTCGCTGGAGATATATTAAAATGCCAACGTGACAAATAGCAAGCCCGTCGTCATTTCTCAAGCACGACTACACATACTTAGCCTTAGATTTTTTTCCTTAAACGTATGCAGCTTTCCTCTGTGTTTCCTTCACTGCAGAGGTCGGGGTTTGAAAAATTACTGAAGTTCCAATGATCTCACTAATATGTACATACCATTGCGGTACGAGCCCGCAATTTTTATTTTACGTGAACTACTCAGGGTAGGTAATACTTTTACTCTTTCTCAATCTCTTCTATAGCGGGATCAACTAAGCTGTGATAATGCTCCTGTCCTAGCTTGCCCATCTCGCACCATGATTTTGTGACGCTATCAGTCAAATCCAGGTGAGGGAGCTAAACGAAACAAGTCCTTGACCTTTTATCAATATATCTAGGTCCATTCATGACGTCACGGAACGGACGCTCGATCTGTCCGCCCACGCGTCATCGCTGCCTTGCTATGACAACCGTTGAATAGATACACATTCACTACATTATGTATCTAGTTACAAGCTATTATGTAGCTAGTTAAATTGTTTGCTAAGACTCGTCTACAGCATTGCATGTTCGAATCCCAAATTGTACTAATAAGTTTACTGAACGCAATTACAGCGTAAGTCACACCATGGTGAAAGAAAACGTCGAACAGAATCCTGCATACGTTTTTTTTTTTCAGAAATTCATAGACGTCTGTATAGTTGTGCTTGAGAAACGGCGATGGACTCGCTATCTATTCATGTTGACGCTTAAAATATCCGGCGAATAGTTTAGTTGTGTGGGTATTACACACCTCTGCTTACCCCTTCGGTGATCCTTTTTGGAATGCGCGAAGATATTGTTGTTACTATTTTACCGAGTCCGTTTTTGCAACGACCTAACATTTGTTACAGTTTTTATTCAATCAATTTCATATTGGACAATTGTGTTCGTAAATTGGCACATGTATTCGTGCAACTAATAGTGTTTTGGCACAATGATATAACATTTTCAAAAACAAGATTTTTTGGACGCAAGAGTGCCCGGTGGCAGAATGATTTGAGTAATCTGCAACAAGAAGATTGTAGGCGTCCAAAGGTGATGATAACTGATTTTCATTAGGCGAACAGGCATGTGTCTGCTTGCCACATTTACGTTATAAAAAAAAAAAATTCGGCGCAGTCTTTGGATACTGTCGATAGGAGTGAAAACTAAGTTGTGAATTGTATCGTCGAGCTATTAGATTGTTATTTTTGAATTATATATATATATATATATATATATATACCAAGAGTATATCAATTAGTCATTAACACTTCTATGCAGACCAAAAATAATTCAAAAATAACAATCTAATAGCTCGACGATACAATTCACAACTTAGTTTTCCTCTATCGACATCCAAAGACTGCGCCGAATTTTTTATAACGTAATGTGGCAAACGAACACATGCTGTTCGCCTAATGAAAATCAGTTATCATCACCTTTGGACGCCTACAATCTTCTTGTTGCAGATTGCTCAAATCGTTGCCACCGGGCACTCTTGCATTAAAATCTTATTTTGAAAATGTTATATCATTGTGCAAAAACACTATTGATTGCACGAATACATGTTAACCGTTACCAATTTTAATTGTCCAATATGAAATTGATTGAAGACAAAACTGTAACAAATGTTAGGTCGTTGCAAAAACGGACTCTGATAAAATAGTAACAATATCTTCGCGCATTCCAAAAGGATCACCGAAGGGGTAAGCAGAGGTGTGTAATACCACAACTAAACTATTCGCCGGATATTTTTAAGCGTCAACATGAATATCGAAGCACAACTATACAGACGTCATGAATTTCTGAAAAGCATGCAGGATTCTGTTCGACGTTTTCTTCTTTCTGCATGGTGTGACTTACGCTGTAATTGCGTTCCAGTAAACTTGTGTAGTACAATTTGAGTTCGAACATGCAATGCTGTGAACGAAATTACTCGAACCAATCGGCCACCACTCTTAAAACGCGACTCTTAGCAAACAATTGCAACTAGCTACGTAGCTTGTAACTAGATATAATGTAGTGAATGTGTATCTATTCAACCGGTTGTCGCCTTGGTAACGACTTGTGTGGACCGTTCGTGACGTCATGAATGGACCTAGGCTGTATTGATAAAGGTCAGGACTTGTTTCGTTTGGCTCCTCACCTGGTTGACTGATAGCGTCACAAAATCATGGTGCCGGGCGAAGCTAGGACAGGAGCATTATCACAGCAGTTGATCATATAGAGATTGAGAAGAGTAAAAGTATTACCTACCTGGTAGTTCGCCAAAATAAAAATTGGCTCCGAACCGCAATGGTACGTAATATATTAGTGAGATTGTGGAAACCAGTAATTTTTGAAACCCCGACCTCTGCAGTGAAGGAAACACAGAGAGGAAAGCTGCATACGTTTAAGGAAAAAATCTAAGGCTAAGTATCAGTCATTAGCGAGAAATGACGACAATTGCTATTGTCACGTTGGCATTTTAATATATCTCAACGAAGGAGGTTATTATTTACTCCATCGGGGACCTTTGTGGAATAGCGAAAAGATATGAAACTTTCTTACTTTATAACCTTTGCCCACATTGAGCGGTGTTCGTGTTTATCTTTATATATATTTTCTTCGCTGCGTGTGTTGTCACTATTCTAAATGGCTGGATCGATTATAATGAAATTTCTGTGCCTTCGTGGATTCGAGAATGTTGAATTCACCCATTTAGTCACTCACATTCATTCACATTCAAAACTAATTGGTGAAAAATCAGTAGTTTTATATACATGTTGCTAATTCGTGTGTGTTTTTGCTTTCAATTTGGGGAAATGGCAAAGCCAATGAATACATGAAATACGTCGTTTTCCAATTATTAATAGTCTTTGTAACTAAAACATATTATAGATATTCAGTGCCTTTCATGGTCACGTTGGCGGAACGATTCAAAAGCAATTTCGTCGCATTCAATCAAAGTGTGACTCAACCTGTACTGGAGAAGCTCGGATTTTTAGGACAATTTGATTAAATATTAAATTTAGAATTTCTGTATATTACGGTATAGTTTTCACAATATAATAATAATACTGACAATTGTGTTCGTAAAATTGGCACATGTATTCGTGCAACTAATAGTGTTTTAACAATGATATAACATTTTCAAAAACAAAGAGTTTTCGGACGCAAAAGGTGCCCGGTGGCAGGGCGGATTTGAGTAATCTGCAACAAGAAGATTGTAGGCGTCAAAGGTGATGATAACGCTGATTTTCATTAGGCGAACAGGCGTGTCTGCTTGCCATTTACGTTATAAAAATTCGGCGCAGTCTTTGGATACCAATCGATAGGAGTGAAAACTAAGTTGTGAATTGTATCGTCGAGCTGTTATTTACGAATTATTTTGGTCTGCATAAGTGTTAATGACTAATTGATACCTCTTGGTATATATATATATATATATATATATATTTGACAATTGTGTTCGTAAATTGGCACATGTATTCGTGCAACTAATAGTGTTTTGACACAATGATATAACATTTTAAGACAAGATTTTTTTGGACGCGAGAGTTCCCGGTGGCAGAATGATTTGAGTAATCTGCAACAAGAAGATTGTAGGCGTCCAAAGGTGATGGTAACTGCTTTTCATTAGGCGAACAGGCATGTGCTTGCCACATTTACGTTATAAAAAAAAAAAATTCGGCGCAGTCTTTGGATACTGCCGATAGAAGTGAAAACTAAGTAACTTGTGAATTGTATCGTCGAGCTATTAGATTGTTATTTTTGGTCTGCATAGATGTGTTAATGACTAATTGATATACTGGTATATATGTATTATATATATATATATATAATGGATACATTATAGAAAGTATATACCTCCATATGAATGATGAATGTGGACGAATTGAAAGAAGTATGTAATTCTAAAGAGAACTGGCGCTCTATACTCTCTGCCTACCCCGTTAAGGAGTCGGCGTGACGATATGTATATATATTATAGCTCATAGGCTGTGCTCATAAAAAGTGCTCAACGCGCCTAAAGAAGTTTTCACTTCAAAAAGATTTATATACACCAACAGATCTTTCTAGTAACCTAGGCATTTGTCGGAGGAAATGGAAGACGCCTACATAGGATGCGTATTTCTAATGTCACGGAGATTAGACTAGTTTATCGAGCATACGGGTTTATAACTTCCTGTTATCTCAGCGGAAACTGCATAGTTTCTCAATGTATGCTGTATGGGATTTTCAACTTTAGCATACAAGGAATTAAATGAAATAATTATTGTTCATGCCTTTCCATAATGTTCGGAGTCCGGACACTCAAGGATGGGAAAATGAAGAGTACTCGAAAGCGGGCATGTATAAAGAGACTTATTAATGTGGACGAAGTGAAAGAGGCATGTAAAAAAATTTGCGCTTTACTCTTTGCTTTTAGGGACTAGGCGTGATGATATGTATATGTATTTATACACTAAGCTATTAATATATGTACGTGTATGGTGCCACTTCTTTGGACGCTCAAAGAAGAGGTTTTTTTAGATAATTTTAATTGCGATACGATCTGACGTGTAGTGATGAAAATTACTGAATGATGATGAATGGAAAAAACAAACAAACAGACAAACAGCTTCTTTCGCATAAATAATCTCTTTTCTATCTTCGCCTTCCAACGGATAGAAGATTAATATAAAAAAAAAAATTAAGCGCTCTGTTCAAATGCTGTGGTATAAAGCCGACGGTTTCACAATTATTCTGTTTATAAATAAATATGGCCTTCGATATATATCGAGATATACGATTAAATGACCTACATTTCTCGACTCACCCGTGCGTAATGACTCGATTAATTATACATAGCTAACCTTTATCAACGGAAGAAAATTCTGCTTTTATTATATTAGATACATATGTATATATAGAAAGGAATATTTAAATCTCATTGCTTCGTTCAAAGTATATTTGTTTGGTGGCAAACGGCACGCATACCTACTTTGCTTACGTACGTATTTTATAAGGTGGGCCGTTCGCAAGCTAAGCCTAAATTAACTCTAGCTAGTTTCTGACCTGAATGAAGTTGCTATGAGCATTTTTACAACTAAGATGGTAAAACTGGTACGCGGCCGCTTTGATGGTAAAGGCCTACCTATGGAGCCGAATTTTCTTCTCAGTTAAGAGAGTTTTTTTTTTTGTGTTGTCTCTCGTAGCGTGAGTTCCGGGAACTTTTGCTACTTAACCGGTCAATGGCGAGACCTAGGCCTCCAGCCAGTTAAGAGAGAAAAACCTTGGCTTTGACATTTAATCACTTTAGATATTATGCTCCCAAGTATTGTACTGATAGAACCTTTATAGTTTTATGCGACCAAAAAAAATAGGATATTTTTAATACATTTAACAAAATTCATCATATCGAAAAACCCTACCGAATGAAAAATCACTTTCGTTCACTGTCGTGCGAGCAAGCACATGTAAATTGTTGAAGTTCATGAATCGCACCTTTCATGGCCAGCTGTACTATTACTCATGTTGATAATGGCCACGTAATGTGTACGCTAAATTAGTTTTTATTTGTATGAACTTTCAGTAGACAATTGATCGCGTAATTGAATTTGGTAATTACGAAACATTATGGGTTTGCAACATCTTAAAATGCCACCAAATGAAAAACATTTGCTATTTTAATGATTAAATATGAATGTTCATGCAGCTGGCCTTCTTGGCACCCTCCAGCGGGTCAACGAAATGTAATGAACTGAATGAAATGAACGAATGATTTCGTTCCTCTTTTTATCACGTCAATTTATATACATAGATACATTGTGATAGATATATATATATATATATATATATATATATATAGATAGATACATGGGAAAATCGGAAAAACCTCTTAATAAAGGTAATCCATTGGTTTTGTATTTTTTTTACATTGATTTAATACGGAAGGAACGTTCTGACCCCATTTGAAAAAATGCGGATAGGTAATTGTAACAAGCGAAGCCGCAGTTTATACGAGTATTTAAATACTAGTTCTGATTTTTTTATGTGCCTACACATATTAGTATACAGTCTCACAATTGTATTTACATACGATTATAATTCAAAATTCAGAGAACGAAGTTCATGAAGTAAAAATATTTTTTTGCTAATAACTTACTCTTTAATTACATATTCTCGTGTATTGAATATATAAAAAATGCGGATAGGTAACTGTACCTTTGTAAATAGAGATAGAAAAATAAATATATATAGAGATAGATAAAAAATTAAAATAAATAACATATAAAAGCAGTTGTAGATAAAGAAATACTGGACAAATACTTCATGCTGCATGCATGAATAGACGTGGGTGGAGATATGGACGAGACGTGGGTGCAGCGAAAGAGATCTGTAAGTCTAGAGAGTAACGCTCTACTCCCTCTGCCTACTCCGTGAAGAGCTTGGCGTGATGATATGATGATATATGAGTGTAGTCGTTTTAACATTATGGACATAGATAAAAGCATTCAGGTTTAGTATAAGCTCCTGAAACAAGATGGCGAGATTGGTGTGTGTAGCGCTGAAATAAACGTGAGAAGATATATACGAGTACATATATATAATATATAGTAATATATTTTTGATTAAATTTAAATTAAGTTTTAAAATAGTACACAATCCGTAGTAGCTCTGGCTGGAGTTGTAATTAAGCTTTGATAAGTCAATAAAATTCAACCCGATCATCCGCGACAGCGGGCTCCTTAGAATAGAAATCGATTCATTGGCCCACATCTGGGTGCGCTTTGCTACCCTACATTATAACAAACTCAAACCCTTTAAACCCATTTTTTTTGCTAGATGACGTTTAAATCTAGTTTGACTGATACATTTTGCAAGCTGTAATAGATAACTATAGATAATCTACAAAATGTACATACATATATGATTAAAGCTCAAATTAACGAAGCTTCAAGAGACGTGTCAATTAGCAAAGTTGGTAAGGAAACACCGAGTGTGATCCCCAGGGTGTGTTGTATTAGAAGATGATAGTAGCGGGGCTTAGCGGGGTCGTCGAACGGCGTCGGCGTCCGGGCCGGGAGGGGCAAGTTTCGGCGCGCGCTATCGATCGGATCTCATACCTTCCTACGGCCGCAGCAAAGCATCCTCCGAGCGCGCGACTGTCCGCCCGGCGAAGACTTCAGCCTGGTGAGTTTGCGCCACTGCATCGGTGCAGGTTAGCGCGGCGGCTGCGGGAGCGGCCGCGGGGCCGGCTGGTCGCGCATCACGCGGCCGGAGCGCGCGAGCCTTCCTCGCGAAGTGCCCGCCGCCCGCCCGCGCATGCGCCCAGCCACATACCCTACCCACCCCGTACTCCTCGCGATTAATAATTCCCGCTACGCTGCCAGTGCGTATGTGGGTTAGTTTTTTGACGATCGATGCGATTATTCGGTGCGAGCCGCTTCCGCCCGCCAGACTTGCACCCGACGCGGCCAGACGACCTATTAATCGCCTTCTGACATCACAGCTTAAAGAGCTGTATTTACATTGTAGGCATATACATAGGTATGTGGCTACCTCCCTGCACAGACGTGAAATACGAGTTCACGACCTATTTCCTAGTACAAAAGAGATTGACCCACTTTTTCTGGATTGCCTATAAAATACCAATGTCTCTTGAAATTCTTTAAAAGAACGTTAATTGAAAAAAAATCACATGATATATTAGTATGTACTCGCATTGTATAATACATTTATATAATAATCTAGATGTATTCAATAATCATTTCTATTTACTACATTGTTATATTATGTTCATTGATTTACACGTTACGCCTATTCTAACCTCATTAATTACGTAATTGTATTCAAGCATTGATCACAATTCATGATTTTGCATAATAAAATAGCCTTATGAGCGACTAAAATATTACCTCGTCATATCAATATCAAAACTCAATTTAAAATGTGATAGCATTTCAAATATGCCCCCAATTACAAGCGCCTTAGGTAATAATTACAAAGGGTCAAGAGCCAAAAACATTTTACGAGCGATAATAAGCTATTACTGTACGAGATACAGGCAACGCAGTGAGAGTTGAGGTATTTTAGCTATCTTTGGCTCCTGAGCCAACATATATATGTTGTAGGTACAGATATTGAAATGTAAACTGTATTATATAAAATTTAAATATTTTTATATTTTAAAAACTAATAATTTTATAATAATAAATAATATATCCTCACGCTTTCCCACAAGGGTCCCCGAAGGGGTAGGCAGAGGTGTATAGGTAATACCCACACACCCACTTTCCGCCAGAGGTATATTAGGAGCCAACGTGACAGATGGCGAGTCCATCGCCGTTACTCAAGCACGACTATTACATACGCCTTTTTGAATTTCTTCTCAGACGTATGCAGGTTTCCTCTCGATGTTTTCCTTCACCGTAAAGCTCGTGGTGTGACTAATCACTGTACTTAAGTTCAGAAAAAACTTATTGGTACAGTCGGGGTCGAACTTGCGACCTTTGCGTCGCAGGCAACTGCTCGAACCACTCGGCCACCACGGCTTCTATATATAATATATCATAATTTTCTGAGTAATTAATTTGACTGAGAACGTTGAATTTCAGATAATAAGAAGCTTATTTCTTATTCGGTGACCTTGTCAATGTCAATGTCACAAGTTTTCAGTGAGTTAATTATTCAGTATTTTGTGAGATACGATATGAATAAATTAAGTAGGTTGTCCCTACTTCCTACGTGATTGTTATTGGGTAACCATATATACCGACATTTAATAACGACGAGTCCCTCGCGAGGTAGGCACATGACAGAGCGACAGCTGTCACCTCATAAACGCTCGCCGATTTCGAGTACTCTTGATGGGAACTCCTTGTATGTAATCGATCGATTTGATCTAGGTAGTTGGAATGTGGTATTTATTCCTCTGCCTCTTGTTCCACACACTTACGCATTATATATCTGTTTCGTAAATCGTTCTCCACTCATCCTTTCTATATTTTAATGGTAACTTAACAGATATAGTGCATGTCTGATGCGTAATTTATCCTTAATATCTTAAGCGTCGACGGTCGACCTGTAACTACGAAGTTTCGTATCCGGCGACCGCAGGGACCAAACCACATAGGGTCCTGACCAGCCTTTGTGATCTCTTTCGGAGTTCCCTTCTAACGACTAAATTAATGGAATGTTCGTAGCCTTTTCTCTATGTACCTACTTGTGGTAAATATGACAAAGTGAGTGCTCATTTATGCGACTACATGTATTATTGACATTTTCTATAATATATATATATAATATATCCTCACGCCTTCCACAAGGGTCCCCGAAGGGGTAGGCAGAGGTGTATAGGTAATACAGGTAATACCCACACACCCACTTTCCGCCAAAGGTATATTAGGTGCCAACGTGACAGATGGCGAGTCCATCGCCGTTACTCAAGCACGACTATACATACGCCTTTGAATTTCTTCTCAGACGTATGCAGGTTTCCTCTCGATGTTTTCCTTCACCGTAAAGCTCGTGGTGTGACTAATCACTGTACTTAAGTTCAGAAAAAACTCATTGCTACAGTCGGGATTCGAACTTGCGACCTTTGCGTCCCAGGCAACTGCTCGAACCACTCGGCCACCACGGCTGACATTTTCTAGTTAAATATTATTATTATTATTATTATATCAGATCAATTTCCCTTCATGCATATTCCAAGCTATCTTCTCGCATGATCGTCAGCCATTTCGAGCGTCAAGTGTACCTACTCGATCGATCTCATCCTATCTCCTCTCTTCGTGGTCCTCTCCCTACTATTCTATAGACACTAGCAGTGTACATATATCTGATTCGTAAATCTTTCTTCACTTACGTTTCCCTTTTACAATATGTCCAAGCCATAGGAACACAACTTTGACAGTCAATAGCTGTAGGGAACTGGCGCTCGACTCACACTCTCTACCGACTGCACCCTGGGTCACAGGCATCATGATATGTATGAATATATCTTCACGGCTGTACAACAAGCTCTTTAATATTATAAATTATAAATAAAATTTGGGTACTATTATAGTAGCTGTGACTGTACATGTTTGAATTTCTTCTCAGCCCCCATGGAGTCTAAGAATCTGATAAATGCGGGCGAACTGAAAGCGGTTAGTCTGAGAGAACTGGCGGTCTACTCTCTCTGCCTACCCATTTTGAACTCGGCATGATATGTATGACGTAATATAACGTTATACGTAACACAAGAAATAACCTATGTTTACTCAAACTATATCTTACACCAGTTTCAATTAAGTTTCACCCAAAATATATGAAGTCTATTTAAATGTACCTATTTATACAGACAAATGGGTTAATCCATTAAAATAATACGATTTATTTTGGCTCTTTCAACTCTATTAAAAACTCCATCAACGTAAATCAAGATACGTAGATCGAAACGAGTTTAAAATTGCCCAATTATGGGGACGTACACTTTCGTTTACCTATATTTTTATTGACTCTATTTACATTAATATAAAGATAAAGACTGGTAGGTAATTGTACCTATATATTTAACAATATAAAATAATCCTCACGCCTTCCCACATGGGTCCCCGAAGGGGTAGGCAGAGATGTATAGGTAGTAGCCACACACCCACTTTCCACCAGAGATATATTTTAGGTGCCAACGTGACAGATGGCGAGTACATCGGCGTTACATATCATCATTAAATCGCAACTTATATTTAATGCTGCATAATTACTCCAAGTTCATTAAGGTCACCTTGAATTCACTACGAAGACGTTGTCAGGAGCGTGGGACCCGCTATTGTGTTTCAAACACGCTTCAGAGCGCGTGCGGATACCAACTAAAATTTAAGCTCGAATGAAAGAGCCGTGACGGGCGAGAGATTAATCGCCTGCAAAATCAATATTCCAAGTCGAACTCTGGTGATCTGTACCAATTAGATTGCTCTCGACTTTAAGTAGGTACATTTATAGCACAAGTTTCACGGCGAAGGAAAACCTCGTGACTAAACGTGTATAAATTGAAGAAGAAATTCAAAGACGTATGTATGTGTGAATGGTATGTTATACGGTAGTGAATTTGGGTTTGTCAGAGCAAGCATGATAACTGCATAAGTGCAGTTGATAGACGTTCCTTTCGAAAATTGACCGTCGTAATGATTTTAGTTCGACTCCTGAATGAAGAGATTCGAAAAACCACTGGGGTTAACCGGGGTGTGATTGTAAAGATGAAGAAAGGTTGCAGAAATAGATTAAAAAAAAAGTGTGAGAAAGTGACGGACTCGCTATCACGTTGGTACCTCAGTATATCCTCGGCGGTTCATGAGGAATGACGTGAAGAAGCAACAATAGGTATAAGTAGACGTCTGGACCATTAGTCTGTTTATCTTTTCCCACCCTTGAAAAACTCCATGATGTTATCTCCTGAAATAACCTCAACGGGGAGCTCATTCCACAGCCTGAGCGTTCGAGGAAGGAAACTCCTTTGGAAACGCGCAATACGAGTACCTTTGTGGTTCCAATGTATGAGAAAGAATTGCCCTCGATGGCGAGAGGTAGAGATCACCGCTGGTAAAAGGTAGAAGTTGGCATCATGTCGAACAATTCGCCAGAAAATTATCTAACATTTGTACAACCATTAATCTCATTAAACATAGGTTTAAAATACATACTGGGCTATGTTATACTTTGTTGCATAACCGACGTATGATGGTCTCCGGGCCTTACAACGAACACATCTTAGACCGTGAAAGATAACTTCGTTGAAGCTAGATTTACCTACAACAGTGATGACAAACTTAAATGAAAGAATTAGAGAACCACAGCACGACGAAATCTTTATTTTATTTTATAATGTCGATTTCGAATGAAATACTTGATAAACAAAAGGCCTTATATTCATCATTGATACTTGATTAATTATCAACGATTTTTTACGGACATTTTTCGACGCATGTATTGGTCTCCGTATCCCGGAAAAGGCCGGGATTACACCAGCAGTCGCAGTAGTGTCTCCGAGCTGAATGTGCACTTCTTAGTCCGCAGATGACTTCAAAGCTGCAGTCGGGGCCTGGGTTGTATTCTCCAGATGGACAGTCTGTAGCTAAAAATGAATTTTATTACATAATATATTTTATTTTGTTTGTTAAACCTAATAACCTAGTTGTTCGTTCAAATCAAATTAGATTTACTGGTAAATTTTCTTTCTAGACACACTAGACTAAAACATATGCTTTATTATGTTACTCCAGCTAACAATCTATTTTTGTGACAAATTTCATCCAATTATGTTCAGTAGTATTTGCGTGAACGAGGTGCAAACTTCGCTACATCGCTAGACTAGTTTTTTTTATGAATCTCTAAGGAAGCTCGTCTATGTTTTTTAAGTATTGGTATTAAATGTACCTACTATAGTCATTGATGTAAAAAATAATAAGATAAAACCTCATTGCCTATAGTCATATGTTACAATATCAACAACTAGACCTCGCGTTACCCGCATCTAAATACCTATGACTTCATTAGACCAGAATTTCATTTGAGATAAAATGTAGTCTATGTCCTTTTATGTAGCCCATACAATGAGTATGCACTATAACATTATAATCGCTATGAGTAGTTACGACCTCAAAGCGTAACAAACAAACAACCTTTCGTATTTCCGAAGTTATTATTGCTTATATAACGAAAACCTTTAAGTATAAATCAATGATATAATCGTGAGCTCTCCGAGTTGTATGACTTTAATATAACTAGATACAAAACGTTTATAGATATTGTAAAGACCCGGGATCTCAGATTATAAGCAAAATGCCAGCATTAAGCATAGCTCTGCCGAGAGAATAGAAACACAATGAGAGGTATTTATAGCTATTTAATCACCTATTAATTTGTTACGTCAAATTGAATATAAAATTAACGTTCACACGCTGAGGAAAATGAATATAGGACACTTACCAGTAGGATCAATCTCATCCACACACTCACAAAAACCTAGCAACCCTATAAGAAAAACAACTCCGATACACTTCATTATTCTACTGTGAAGTAGCGTCTCAGACATGTGTTTACTCATAGTTTATCGCGAAGACTGCACAGTTGAAATAACCTCAGCTGGTTTATCTTCATTTAATCATACCTACAATTTATAACTATGTAGGTTGTGTCATAGAGAATCGAACGTCAACTCGTAATTTTTCTGCCGTTAGTATTCAAATTAGTCTTAGATAAAATTTTATTGAGTTCATTAATGAAGTAATACTGAAAAATATTAACACAATAAACAGTTGTATAGCTTTAGGTACCTAATAACTACAAATAATGAAATCAAATAATGGATATTGATTCAGATGAAATTTTCGTTACCAAATCGATATCCCTGGACAATATACTATCGCTCTACTGCTCTCTGAGACATGTTTATAGATACAGTTGTACATGAGAAGGGTGGTACCTCAGACCAAAAAAAAGGGTCTGAGGGTAGTACTCAATTAATACAGCTTGTAATTCAAAGGGTTATGGCCGCCAGATACACTTAATACATATTTGTAGAGTACCTATGTTCCTATGTACCTACTACGTAGGGATAGCTGAAGTTGAAGATAAAACCGGGCTTAACCTTTCTCTGCTATCAATAAAATGTAGCATGTAGCAAATGTAGCAATAGCATTTATGAGCATGTATGACATGTACAGCATATATGAACATGAGATTTTACATCTAGAAATTATGTCGTCACGTAGTTAGCTTTGTTCATGCATTTGGCCACGGACTACGACTACTGGGGAGTTCTTTCTTTAATGATTTTTTTTCTCTATACCTTTTTGTATTGTTCTGAACCTAAAGAAAATCCATTTAGGCATTGCCAAAAGACACAAATAATATTTTGTACAAATAATAATATAATATATCCTCACGCCTTCCCATAAGGGTCCCCGAAGGGGTAGGCAGAGGTGTATAGGTGCCAATGTGACAGATGGCGAGTCCATCGCCATTACTCAAGCACTATTACATACGCCTTTTGAATTTCTTCTCAGACGTATGCAGGTTTCCTCGATGTTTTCCTTCACCGTAAAGCTCGTGGTGTGACTAATCACTGTACTTAAGTTCAGAAAAACTCATTGGTACAGTCGGGATTCGAACTTGCGACCTTTGCGTCGCAGGCAACTGCTCGAACCACTCGGCCACCATGACTTCATTTTGTACAAATAAGGTAATAAGACATACAAGACTAATACGGAACGGAATCTACCATTCAAAATTAGTGATGAATGGGACTATACCCACAATAAACGACAGTACATATAGATAGTCAGCCACTGCTTCTTTTGTGTTCCTGTGATTAATAAAGAATCCATACTCGGAAAGGTTTGGTTGTACTGGTAGTGAGGGCATCCGTTTGATTTCTTAAGCTACTAGCACTATGCTAGCAACTATGGCGTAGGGTAAGGCTTGAGTGACACTGCATTAAACTCCTAAGTCGGCTTCTGGATGCAGGGCGTGATGCCACACAAACACTTGAGGAAGTAATAAATAATATATCCTCACGCCTTCCCACAAGGGTCCCCGAAGGGGTAGGCAGAGGTGTGAAGGTAATTCCCACACACCCACTTTCCGCCAGAGGTATATCAGGTGCCAACGTGACAGATGGCTAGTCCATCGCCGTTACTCAAGCACGACTATACATAAATTAATATATGTATAGTCGTGAAGTATATGAAGTAATACTATTATGATATATATGTTAGTCTGTAAGGTAATGTAATATCTGTATATTTTAGGATAAGGTATATATTATATGGGCCCTTTAAATTGTAACATCTGTTTTAATGTGTTGCCTGAAATAAAATGATTTATTGTATTACTATAAAACATATCTGAAAAACGATAATATATCTTCAGGGCTTCCTACAAAGGGGACTCCCATATGAAGGGGTAGGCAGAGGTGTAACAAACACCCTCATTTCTGTCATCTCTATGCAACTTCTTATTTTTAGTAATATAGGAAGCATACAGCACACATGCTAACAGTCAATTTACACATTTTTTTTTTGTGTTCAAGCCGAGACATTAAGACAAATATTTACTTGTGTAAGTATGTATTGTTATTTCTAAAATTGTACACAATTTTTAAGGCTGTTCACTACAATCAGTGTTTTAATCGAGTGATGTTACAAAAATTTTAATTTAAATGAATTGTAGGCTTAGTTCATAAAAAGCCTTAAGACCTAATAAAGGTAATTCAATAGTTCTTAGAAAGGTAATACTTTTATATGTGGCCGTGTGGTTTGAGTAGTTGCCTGAAATACAAAGATTGCAAGTTCTCAACCCAAATTTATAATAAACCATACCATATAACATACTATTAATATATATATGTATATATCCGATATTTCTGATATATTTTATCCGAAAAATCATTTACACTCAGTGGATTCTATGTGAAAAAAATATTAATTGTATCATAAATGTAACAAGCAGACTCCTGACTTTCTATACTTTTCACTCTTAACCTTACAAATCTCACAATAATTAGTTCTACATTCGTGCAGGTATCTTCATCATCAACTGTTGTTCTTTTGTCTTAATTTTGCCCATGGATCTTGTAGTATGGATGGGTGTAGATATGCATCAATGCCACTCCTGTTATCCTGCCCAAAGCTACTGTTGCTGTCACTCTACAAATGAAAGAGATATTTTTTTAGTATGTACTCAATTTATAATTAATATGTACTAAGTTTCCATAAAAGCTGACATATTTAAAACAATAGGAAATCTTCTGAAGCATCCAAAAATAATTAGGTATTTGATGTCTCATATCAACTACTATCTAATAAGACATTAAGGTATTCAAACTAAATACAAAGTTTGTCACCGTCCATCAACCACCTCTTCATGTCTTAGGATTTATTTACAGCAATTGTCATTAGTTCTGGCTTATTGCCTGATAAACACTGTAAGTACATTAATTAATTCAATAAACACCATTGGTGATGAACAATTTGAACTTGTAATGTTGATTTTACAAGTGATATCATAATTCATTTGGGCACTATTTATGGATAGTGTCAAAGTTATGTTAACTTTTAAATGGCTATTTTGGTTTAAAATTGTTACGTACTCCATAGCTGCTATTGTAAGACCTATTTCCCCGATTTCCTCGTCTGTTATTATAGCCTCCGCGTCGCTGGCTCCCGTTCTGATATCGATTTTGAAAACTCATTTGATCATTATTTCTACCCTGTTGTCTCATTCCTTGCATTGGAGTACTTTGGTTTAGAGGAATAAAATCATCGGACATGGTCAATATGTAGAGTCAAGCTAATTTTATTATATATCCGCAACAATACGAACGCCTGTTCAAAAATTCAGACGGTTACTCCTAATGATGATGAAACGTTACACGTTACAAGTTAAGATACGCTTTGTTGTTTTCTTTATAATTCATTCAACTATTGGAAAATAGTAGTTTTGTTGATCTAATTTAATTATGGTTGTATGTTGTATTCATGTATTGTACTTTATTGAATATAGTAAAGTCACGAATGTTACGACTCACGATCTGCCATAAATGCCATAATGACATAAATGACATTCTTGATTGACCATGGACTACTGGCAGAATCTTGACCAAATACTATACTGTCTAAAAATGTGAAAGCATGCATATTTTTAATAAAATACAAAATATAAGATACAAATACATACATTGTAAATTTATGAAAAAAATAGATTAATCTCGATTAACATATGTGACTATCTTATTACAGAAAGTATAAATCGGGAGACGCAAGACACCTTTGCTTTTATTTGTTTAAGTTACAGAGAAATCTTGATATGAATTATTTAACTATTTTTTTCAATAAAAACATTAGTTCAGCAAAACATTTTCTATATAAAATGTTATTTAATTAGGTATACTTTGCAAGGCTTCTAGTTATGTAACACAGACATATTTTTGACTCCATTACAAATTGCCTATGGTGTACTTAGCAAGTGCACAGATTATTAAATAATAGCATAGAAAGTACATCTTGACTTGATATATTTTTGGCTTTGGCTCTTTGCTTAATTCTTGTCTCTTGATCGAAACGAGACGTACGTGCGTAGAGTTTTGTTGTATGTTTGGATCGAAATTGATTATTTCCATTGATGAAATTAACCATTTGTTTACGATGATTAATTACCATTTGTAAACACCTTAAGCATTAGTGTGTGCTCAGCGTTACACGATGTGGATTCCATCGAAATCTTCTAAATTGGCCGTCGGTAAGTTTGACGTTTTTTGTTCAATCAACATTACGCTCTAAAGATAGATACATCCTGCCAATTATAGCGGAAATGCAATTACATGTTATGAATTATAAATGAACATTATTCTTAAAGTCATTTAATAGCCAATCAACTGTTTTTAAATACAAACAAGTACCTTTATATGCTCCAGAATTGATGCTTTTTGCTTTTGTGGTTTGTTGTTGTTTTAAGTAATTCGTAAATCTTTGTCAATAACAATCAGCTGTGTACAATTTTAATAAAAAAAATATATTTGTATGAGTAGGAAGTTTTTGGAGTCATGATCATCATTTATATCATCATCATTTAATATTTAATACACTATATTTATTTTGAGCTCTTACCTGTTAATTAATCTTGATCAGGTGTTTTGATACAAATCACAATCCATTATTGGCATTATTGGCAGTTGCAATTCTAGTAATATATTATTTTTATCTCTATTTTTTATTTTCAATTTTATTAGCAATGTTTATAAGAAATGTCATATTTTAGTAAATAATTACTAAGTAATCTGGGTAGAACAAGGAACCTTAGTCTTTTAAAAGTAAATAAAAACTACTTCAGTAATTCAATGATAATAAAAATAAAATATGAGAGTAAGATGAATATACATTTCAGTGTTTCTGAATGCAAACAATTTGTCTGACAGCTATTCTGGTTATGTTTCATTGAACTTTGTCCACAAGACAAACTGACTCATTGCAAATATAGAAAATTATATGTAACAGGTTGCATGTTTGTTTGGCTCCTTTTAGATTGATTTGCTAAGGATGTGGGAAAGTAGAATGTAATTCATATTATTAGCAATTTCTCTTTTTGTAAAAAAAATCCTTAGATGCAATGTTTTAATCAACCCAATATGAAAACAAAAAAAGGAACTTAATAACCTAAGCCTGTATAAAATACTCAACTTCAATCAACTACAGTAAAATAAAAAAAAAAGTAGTTATTTGGCTCCTAAAGACAGTATTTATATCTAATTGATCTTACAAATGTATTGATTGGATATTCAGAGCACTATAAAAAATAAATAATAATAATATATCCTCACGCCTTCCCACAAGGGTCCCCGAAGGGGTAGGCAGAGGTGTATATATACCCACACACCCACTTTCCGCCAGAGGTATTTAAGGTGCCAACGTGACAGATGGCGAGTCCATCGCCGTTACTCAAGCACGACTATACATACACCTTTGAATTTCTTCTCAGACGTATGCAGGTTTCGATGTTTTCCTTCACCGTAAAGCTCGTGGTGTGACTAATCACTGTACTTAAGTTCAGAAAAAACTCATTGGTACAGTCGGGATTCGAACTTGCAACCTTTGTGTCGCAGGCAACCATCTTAATAAATTCACCATTATTTATATACATAATAAAATTGTTTCAGCGGTCTACAACTGGAAGGGGGATGTCAGATCAGGACTACCTCTGGAGATTGGAGAAGCTGTTCAGATATTGGAGGAAAATGGAGGTAGATAATATTATATATCATCATGCAAATTACCACAGGCTAGGCAGGGGATTTCAAGCATTAGTCTTCTCTAGAATCTTAATAATTAATAGTTCCACAAACCAACTGGCAGTATTGACCTCCTATGGATGTATTTTTTTCTGTACAATCAAGAATTTTATCTGGGATGGGCTATAATTTATGTAAAATACAAAGACCTGTCACCCTCCACAATTGACATTTACCTAGCCTGTCACATATGTTCACAGTCACCCACTCACACACCCACTCAGTAAAATTAGGGATGCTTTATGTTTACCTAGAAAAGTACATTTTGTGTTTAAGTAAAGATTGCCCATTGGATTACAAGTTACAGAAAAAGCCTGCTCTCCTCTGTCCCTTTAGATCCTTTACCGCAACAGTTTATTTTTTAATAAACAAAATAGGCATTATACAGATAATACTATTTCAAATGTTTAAGGCATACTTTATTAATCCACTCCTCTTTTTTCCAACAGTTCCAATCAGAAAATGTATAGTCTTTTATAGGTACATACATACATGTCATCATTCTGAGCTCCTTATGGGGTAGACAGTAAGAGTAGCTAGTCTAGACTTGCAGGTTTCTTCCCTTCATTTCCACATAATGAATGTGGAAATAGTCTCTTCATACCTACTCGCAGATTTTGAGCACCATTGACATTCCTTGATCTCTTCATCCTTGAATGTTGAATTGATTTGATGTAGGTAGTTGGAACATTTCTTACTCTGCCTCTTCTACCTATTAGTAATCATATTTTGCATCACACAAATCATTAATTGTATTTTTGTATAAAATTACAGGTTGGTACAGAGGCTTCAGTTGCAAGAACAGATCAGCATGGGGGATATTCCCAGCCTCCGTGGTCTCCATTAGACCTTGCACAGTCAAAGGAACTGGAGCGAATGCTATTGCCGAATTGAAGGATGATCCTTTAGTCAGGGAGATTGCATGCGTCTTGAGAGAATGGGCCCGGCTATGGAAGAAACTTTATGTGGTATGTACATTTATTGTAACACACGACACACACTTTTCGCCGAAGATATAATGTAGGTGACAACGTGACAGATTGCCAGTACATCGCTGTTTTTCAAGCACGATACATATTTCCAATTTATATTTGTGGTAGGTGACTAATCACTGTACTTAAGGCGTTAACTAAATATCTTCACGTCTTTCCATATGGGGCAAGGGGGAGGGAAAAGTGTGAGGTTATATGAGAAGGAGTAGTTAGACGTGTAAAATGACTCTCATATAGCCGAAGATATATTTAGATGCTAATGGATCAAATCGAAAGTCCCTCGTTGCATACGGCCTTGTTTTTTTTCTTCTGTATATATACCGGTTTTCTCGCTATATATTTCTTGATCGTAAAACTCGTGGTGTGGTCGTATAACAATAATTTAGTTTTAAAAAAAAGTCAGTCGGTCTGTGAGGTTTAAATATTCAGCTGCCAACTATAGGTTACAAGTTTATGCTCCAGCAGATCGCGCTGTATTTGACCGAACTAAAGTGGTTTTTCAAGCCATGAGCTTTACGGTAAAAATCGTGAGAAAGTGAGAAAACGTTGTTAAGTTTGAAAAAATAAAACAAAGACGTTGGCATCTATACATATACATACTTAAATATTATTAAGAGCAGAGTTTTATTTTTTAACGCGCTAATGTCAGAAACTACTAATCCGATTTGAGATTTTTTTTAATAATAATAATAATTTATATCCTCACGCCTTCCCACAAGGGTCCCTGTAGGGGTAGGCAGAGATGTATAGGTAATACCCACACACCCACTTTCCGCCAGAGGTATATTAGGTGCCAACGTGACAGATGGCGAGTCCATCGCCGTTACTCAAGCACGACTATACATGCGCCTTTTGAATTTCTTCTCAGACGTATGCAGGTTTCCTCTCGAAATTTTCCTTCACCGTAAAGCTCGTGGTGTGACTAATCACTGTACTTAAGTTTTAGAAAAACTCATTGGTACAGTTGGTACAGTATCTTTTTGCTATAATTATATATTGCTACTATTGCTAGCCCGTTTATTCCGCCCGTGAAAGAGTAACCATGGAGTTTCTTGCCGGTTCTTCTCCATGGAAACGACCAACCCGAACCGTGCACCTTTTTCGACGTTTTATAAGTGCCCACCTAGGCCAATGTGAAATAAAAATATTTTGATTTGATTTGATTGAGGAAGACCTGGATGGACTATAATGCCTACCTAAAGAAAGGGAGCACACATATTTAACTCGGGTAAACCCACGGGGCACGGCTAATTTAAATATATTCCCGGTAGCGTTATTGCATGTTT